>BLSH010151112.1:401363-413178 GCA_018402905.1 Glandirana rugosa | reverse complement strand
CCTTCTCTTTGGGGGTAGAGGCAGTAAAAAATTCCCATGCTTCTTTGTGGAGATGGATAAGGGGCGTTTTTAGGGATCTAAGGAAATGTGAGAGTTGATTATATGGGTAGTATTCTGATTCTGGAAGGTCAAACTGTGAGACAAGGTCTCTAAAGGGTTTTAGTTTATCGTTGTTGTAAAGTTGGGAGATATGGGTAATTCCCCGTGTGATCCACTTTGAGAGGTTTAGGTTGGGTATTAATTCTGAAATAGTTCCTATGGGAATAGGTATTTCCTTCATTTGGCATGAGGGAGCCTTTAATCCTTGGAGTCGTCTCCACGCAATGATTGAGGCCTGTAGGGTTAATGGGAGTTTGTGTGTGGGATGTTGTTTCCATGTGTCTGACAGTAGGAAGGTTATGAGATTATTTGATGGGATCATCTCTTGCTCTATGGCCCTCCACGGGGTGGGGTTCGATTGGCTAAACCATGAGCGAAGCTGAGTAAGTAGTGATGCGTGATAGTAGTCTCCTATCTCAGTGTATCCCATCCCCCCCGCTATTCTATTTTTAATTAATATGGCCTTAGCACATCTGGGGCATTTGGATAGCCATACGTATTTTTTCAGGAGATTGTCTAATGCTTTCAGATAATTTGGTTTGAGTGGAATAGGGAGTGTGCGGAACAGGTATAGGATCTGCGGTAGTATCAGCATCTTGAATGATGCCAAACGCCCTATCCATGATAGTTCTGATTTTGTATATTTATTCAGATCTTTGGTTATTTTGTCAATTAGAGGAGGGAAATTAGCTTCTATGAGTTTGGAGGGGTCATCTGTGATTTGGATGCCCAGGTAGGGGACCTTGTGATTTGCCCAGGAGTATGGGAAGGAAGATTTAAGTTTGAGTTGGAGCCTTGTAGGGATTTCCATACCCAGTATCAGGGATTTGGCACAGTTCACCTTATAATAGGAGACCTGACTAAACTCTTCTAGGGTTTTATGGACGTGGGGTAATGAGGTTTTTGGAGCAGAGATAAAAAGGATGATGTCATCCGCAAATAGGTTTATATGATGTGTGGATGAGCTATTTACTTTTATGCCAGATATAAGTGGGTGGGACCTGATACACTCTGCAAGAGGTTCTATGAGAAGGTTGAATATAGATGGGGACAGGGGGCAACCCTGTCTCGTCCCGTTAGTGATATTAAAGCACTTGGATAAGGCACCAGAGGTGAACACCTGTGCACATGGGGAAGCGTAAAGTGCCAGTATGGCCCGTAAAATGCTTCCCCTGAGACCATATTTGATCAACACCTGTGTCATGTATCCCCAATGGATCCTGTCGAACGCCTTCTCCGCATCCAACGAAAGGAGCAGAGAAGGCGTCCGACAGGCCCGCACATGTTGGACCACATTTATGACCCTCCTGGTCGCATCCGAGGGCTGTCTGCCCGGGGTGAAACCAGTTTGATCTGGATTTATGAGCCCGGGAAGGATGGGTGCAAGTCTGTGTGCGAGTATCTTGGCGTACAATTTTACGTCTGAGTTAAGTAATGAGATAGGCCTGTAATTGGAGGGTATGCTAGGGTCCTTACCCGGTTTTGGGATAGTGGTGAAGCATCTCTGGAGGAAAGGATTCTGACTTTATGGCCTGGGAGAACGTGTCCACCAGTTTGGGGGCTAGTGTTGTTCGGAATGATTTGTAGTATTCGTTAGGGAGCCCATCGGGGCCTGGGGATTTGCCCTGAGGGAGAGTAGCAATTACTTTTAAGATTTCTGCTACCTCTATAGGTGAGTTCAATTTTTCCAACTGGGAATCTGAGACAACAGGTAAGTTTATAGTGTTCAGAAATGTTTGAATCAGCTCATTTGAGGGTTGGGTAGTGTCCGGGTCTACTTTTAGATTATATAGGGTTGAGTAGAATTTTGCAAATTCTTCAGCAATGGCGTCTGGGTCTAATATTTTAGTTTGATTTTTTGGGTTGTGTAAGTATGGGATCCTGGCTTGGGTGTCTTTTTCTTTTAGTTGTGCAGCCAATATCTTGCCTGCTCGATTATTGGAGGAGTAGTGTGAGAGTTTGAGTCTATCAACATATGTGCTGTATTGGTCTAGGAGTAACGTTCTAAGATCTGTTCGTAGCTTTGTTAGTTTGTTCGCCAGGTCAGTGCTTGGGTGGGAGATGTTTTGGAGTTCTAAAGTTTTAATTTCCGCAAGAATGGCTTCTAGTTTTTGTTCTCTGAGCTTTTTATCTCTGGCACTATGTTGCAGGAGAATACCCCTAATGAAGGCCTTGTGGGCGCACCATAGCGTGCACGGGTTGGCCACTGATCCCTGATTATTAGCAAAGAAATCTTTAAGATGATCATCAATCATTTTTGTGTGTTTCGGGGATTGCAATAAACGCGTGTTAGCACGCCACCTTAAGGCTCGATTCAAGGTGTTCCCCTCTGCCACCACTATGGAGATAGGGGCATGGTCAGACCATGCGATGTCATGGATGGCCGAGGAGGACACCTTAGTCAAAACATTTCTGTCAACGACAAACATATCAATGCGTGAGTATGTATTATGTCTGGAGGAATGAAACGTAAAGTCTCTCGTACCCGGGTGCTGACACCCCCAAACATCATACACTCCCTCTCTATGTAACAGATGCTGCATTGTGGGGGGTGGTCTGTTCGTTTTTGCCGAGGAGTCCAATTCAAAGTCATTGGTGATATTGAAATCGCCACAGAGGATTAGATTCCCTTCTTTTACTTTGTTCACCTTTTTGAACAAGGCCTTGAGAAAACTTAGTTGGCGCTTGTTAGGTGCGTACAAGTTGACTATCGTGAATGTTTTGTTATTAAAGGTACCAATTAGAATCATATATCTGCAAGCCTTGTCTGTAATAATGTCTTTCAGTTGGAAGGAGACAGTATTTTTAATTGCAATGAGAACTCCTGCAGTCTTCTTGGGTGCAGAGGCTTGGAATATGTGTGGAAAGTTGCGATGTTGGCATTTGGGCGGGTTTGAGCAGAGGAAATGTGTCTCTTGGACGCACAGGACGTCCGTTTGAAGCTTGATTGCCTCTTTCCAAAGTGTTGACCTTTTGGCCGGATGGTTCAGGCCATTGGCATTAATTGAGAGTACCTTAAGGGCCATGGGGATATTGTGGGGTGTCTGCAAGTCCGTTGGCCCATGGCAGAATAGCACTCACCTCCTTCCAAATAGGCCAGTATTCATCCGTTCGGTGTGCAGCATATCCGAGTGGTCCAGAAATCCAGATCCGTCCATCCCAGTAAGACGCTTTCAGAAAAATATGGCGTATAAAAGAGAAAAAAACAGGAACAAAATAAACAGTTAACGCAACATGTGCATAGAAAACAGGGATCCGTTGTGGATCCGAAGGCAGTAATACTGCTCAGCGAAGAAGGGGGGTGGGGGGAGAGGATGACTCAGCTGCTGATTTCCACAGCACTGAACATGGTTGTTTAGACATTTGAGAATTATCAAGCCCGGGGTGGAGGAGTTGGATGTTTTTTGTTTGGCTTTTTTCGTGTCACCACTTGCCACTCTTCTTGGGGGTTTAGTTTTGTTGGATGTGTTGGATCCTCTGAGGGTTGTTCTGGGAGTATATTCCATTGTCGTAGCAGGTCGAGCCCCTGCTCTAATGAGGAGATTGTGAAGTTGCTCCCTTCCCTTGTAACGGTCAATTTGGAGGGGTATCCCCATCTATAGACAATGTTATGATTACGCAGGGCCTTTGTGATAGTTACCAGGTCTCTATGTTTTTTCATTGTGTATTGCGACAGGTCTGCGTAGAGTTGAATGGGGGTGTACTCTTCCTTAGGGCATAGTGTTTTGTGAAAGGCTGCCATAAAGTTCTCTTTTACATGGAAGAAGTGGACCCTCATGAGCACGTCACGGGGGATATTGTCTGGTATGAAGGAGGGTTTTGGTAGTCGGTGAATCCTATCTATGACCAGTTCAGATCTGGGCACCTCGGGCATGTACTCATGCATTAGGTCTTTGGCGTACTGTAGAAGTTGGCTTGGTTGGACAGACTCTGGGAGCCCCCTGATTTTAATGTTGTTTCTTCAAGACCTGTCTTCAAGGTCAGCGACCTTTGACCTCAGCCATGCCACTTCGTCGGTTTGGTCATTATGGGAGTCCACTAAAGAGTTGTAAGATGTTGCATATTCTCCCATCTTTTTTTCAATGTGATCTACTCTGCCCCCTAGCTCTTGAATTTCCCCTTTGAAATTCCTCATACAGTCCATCATATCAGTATGTAGTGAGCTGCGTAGGGAGACTAGCATGTCTTTCAATGTGGTATCTGAGATGGGTTGGTTGGAGGTGGGAAAGGTATTAATGGTGTCGCTTAGTTCTCTGGTGTCTTCTAATGAGTCCTGGTGTGGACTTGTCTTGTTATGGGATAGTTCCTCTGATAATCTAGGTCTGGATTTTGCCGGACTGCGGGTGGTCGGCGTTGATGCACCCGGAGAGCGGCGTTCAGAGCTTCCTTGGGAAGCAGGACTGGGGGCCGTGGACGCAGAGCCAGGTGAGGAGGATGGAGATTTGCCCCCCATGACTTCTTGGTGAGGACTCCTTGTGTTTGGGGTAAAAAAGTCTTTCAACGTTTTGGGTTGAGTGGTATCTTTCCTTTTACGCGTCATTTATGTAGTGTGCTCAGCTGTTATTCTTGCTTCAGTGGTAACCCCCTCGGGCAGTGATTTGTTCAGTGCTGTCTTGTGTATAAGTCTATTGAATCATCAGGCTGTTTGGTCAAACTTCTGCTTTGTGTTTGATCTTCAGTGGACCAGATCCGCTGTGTGCTATTACTGCATCTTTGACTATGTTAGGCCGGTCTGGGAGTAGCAATATGGCCGCCGCCGGGAGCTTAGGTAGGCCGCACTGGATCCCCGGTCTTTCCTAGTGAAGGCCGCCCTGGCGGATCGCGGACCCCTGTGGACTGGAAGATCCCGCGAGGCGATATTGGGTCCCGGTGTTCCCCACAAGGCCTGTCTCCCTTGATGTGTTGTAGGGTAAGATTGATAACGGCCGGTGTGGTATCCGCTCGGGCTTATGCAACTGCTGGGGTGCCCTGTGTTGTCTGAGGTTGCCCTTTGGTGGTGAATTGGGTTGAGGGGCAGCACGGGGGCCTCAGGTGTCGGGTGGGCTCCCCGGTGAGATGTTCTCTTACCAGATCTCCGTGGTCTCTGGTGTGTCCGCTGCCAGGGTAGGGCCTCCAAGATGGCGCCGACCTCCTTGTCCCGCGCTTCGTGTAGCTTATTACCGCTTTACTCGGTTGTGTGCGGTGGATTCTCTCGCGGAGGGGCTCAAATGGTAGCCCGCAGCAAGGGGTGTCCGTCCTTATAGGTGCAGGCGGTATCTCTGAGTTTTTGCAGCTCTTTGCCCTTAGTTTAGTGCAACAGGGCTCTGGAGCTATGCAGAGACACGTCTTCCCTCGCCGCCGTCCAGCCACGCCCCCTAGTACAGACTTTCTTATCATGGGTGTACCCTGCCATAGATGCAGCCTGTCAAAATCGTTTATTTGTAAAGTAAGGATTAATTCAAGTATTTACAACCTGTATGGTTATACTAACTCGATTAAAATGCATTAAATATAAAATATAATTTTAGAAAAGTGTAAACTAAAAAAGTAAAAAAAAAACACTATTTTGTTACTTGAAGAGATGAACAGATAAGGATCAACAATTATGCTTTTTGCATTATTTTAAATTTAAAATGTAATTTATATTGCATGCCTGAAGAGTTGCCCTAGTAATATTGAGCACTTCATTACTATTTTATCTTTTATACATTATGTAAAAGATGAGGGAATATATTAACCATGTATATTTCATATTTTTGTAACATATGTATTGGATCTAAAAAGATTATTTTCATTACAATGCTGTTGAACAAATAGCAATACCATTTATGAGCCAGGTGTCATGTTTGTTTTAAATATACACAGTGCATTTTCTGTGATTTCTACCATGCGTGACAGTATGTCCAAAATGAATTGTTTATACAGAGTGCACTCTAAATGAAACAATATGGAACCATTTAGTGTTTTTCAAAAACAAATGCATTGCAAAGATCATCTGAAGGCATGATTCATCTGTAAGATTAGCACACAGCTCAACGTCTCCCAAAATTATAATTTCAACATTTTGCAAAATGTTGGTTGAACGCACTATATGATCCAACACACTAAACAAACACTATAATAATAATATTTATGCAAAGGGTTTAAATAAACACTATAATAATATTTAGGTATACAAAGGATTTTTGTCATGCATGTCCAAATCATTACCATTAAAGATAAGATTACTCTAGCCACTTCCTTACTGGGCACTTAAACCCCCCTCCTGCCCAGACCAATTTTCAGGTTTCAGCGCTGTCGCATTTTGAATGACAATTGCGCGGTCGTGCAACACTGTACCCAAACAAAATTGATGTCCTTTTTTCCCCACAAATAGAGCTTTCTTTTGGTGGTATTTGATCACCTCTGCGGTTTTTATTTTTTGCGCTATGAACAAAACCAAGAGCGACAATTTTGAAAAAAGAACAATATTTTTTACTTTTTGCTCTAATAAATATCCCAAAATAAAAAAAAAAAAAAAATTATTCATCGGGTTTGGCCGATTTATATTCTTCTACATATTTTTGGTAAAAAAAATTGCAATCGGCGTTTATTGATTGGTTTGCGCAAAAGTTATTGCGTCTACAAACTATGGGAATTGATTTATGGCGTTTTTATTATTATTATTTTTTTTTACTAGTAATGGTGGCGATCTGCGATTTTTATCGGGACTTTGATATCCGGGCGGACATGTCGGTCATTTTTGACACTTTTTTGGGACCAATGACATTTATTCAGCGATCAGAAATTTAAATGTCCACTGATTACTGTGTAAATGTCATTGCCAGTGAAGGGGTTAACCAGCAGGGGGCAGTGAAGGGGTTAACAATGTTCCCTGGGTGTGTTCTAACTGTGGGGGGGGATGGGCTGGTCGGGACATAACAGATCTAACTGATCCCAGTGACAGGGATCAGTAGATCTGCTTGTCCCCTGTCACAGAACGGGGAACCGCCGTGTTTACATCGGCGGTTCCCCGTTCTACTGCTCTGTAAGGCGATCGCGGGTCAGGAGCGGACATCAAGTCCGCCCGACCCGCGGGCACGCCCACGCAGCGCGCGGCGGCGGCGCACGCGCGCCGCCGCTGCCGCAAAGTGCGCGCAGGGGGCGTGTAAAGGGGCGGACGTCCATGGACGTCCACCCGGATTTTCAGGTCCGCGCTGTTGATGTCTTTTGTCAATAGCGCGGACCTGTAGAGGTTAAAATGCATATACTTTATTCTTTGAATATAAGGTGTGAAAAGGCAATTCCTACACTCTTGCTGTCCTGACTCCTTTGAACTAAGTTTTGCAAGTTAAATTGTGTTTGCATTTAAATCAATTGATAGAATAAGTCAAATGAAAGAGTAATCATCATGATTAAACTATCTAAAAATTAAAAAAAGAAGACAGGAGAAAGTCGACACACAGTGTGACACATTTACTAAAGGAACAGAGCATGATCACTTTTCAAAGTACATTTTCACTTGTCAAATGTATTTAACTTCCAATTATGGAATTTTAAGGGTAATTTAAATAAGTAAAAAAAATAAATAAATAATTATAAAAACAATATATTTTATTTAGTTTCCATTTAAAAAGCTACTTTGCTTGGTATGAAAAAGTATTAAAAAGCACATGCAGTGTCAAGCTTGTATATACATGTAAGGATTGAAATGATCATTGTAACAGGTTACAGAAACTTGTTGAAATTCCTGAAGTGGTATCCCCAAATACTTGATGTTGCATCGCAGTGAAACAAATGATTTTCAGTAGATTTGGATATCCAACGTGTTTCGAAATGTAAGGGTACAAATAATTTCTACTTCAGGGATAATACCACCTCTGAAATAGAGAACAAATTGTATTCTAAAATCAATAACATACAATATAGGAAAAGACACAAAGGTCAATAAGAAAACCAGCTGTGTACTATTCATATATCTACATTTAGGGTTGATTACCTTGGTAAAAGCAACTTCTCATTTGGCATAGGAATTAGAGTTGAGCGAACCCGAACTGTAAAGTTCGGGTCCGTACCAAACTTTGGGGTGTCCGTGACCCGGACCCGAACCCGGACATTTGAAAAAAAGTTTGGGTTCGGGGTTCGGGTATTTGATCCCGCCTGTTGAATAGCTGCAGGGCAGACAATCAACAAGCGTTTCACTGCTTTGTCCTTAGAAGCCATCACAGCCATGCCTACTAATGGCATGGCTGTGATTGGCCAGTGCATCATGTGACACAGACTGTGTAAAAGCTGGAGTCACTTAGTGCTGCATGTCACATGCTCTCAGGCTAGTGTAGGGAGAGGATACTGCCGGCGCTGTGAGGGATGGATTGCAGATATAATAACATCTCATCCTGCATTACAGAACGATATGATTCTGGACTAGGTAGAGATTACTACTACTGCTTTTAGGGACAGATTGCAGATCTCATCCTGCATTACAGAAGGATCTGATTCTGGACTAGGTAGAGATTACTACTGCTACTGCTTTGAGGGAAAGATTGCAGATCTCATCCTGCATTACAGAACGATCTGATTCTGGACTAGGTAGAGTCTACTGCTTTGAGGGACAGATTATTGTTCTAAAATCATCTCCTAGTTCTATACGGTCAGGTTCCTTCTGTTGCTGTAAGGGACAGATTATTGTTCTAAAATCATCGCCTACTCCTATAGGGTCAGGTTCCTGCTGGTGATGTAAGGGACAGATTATTGTTCTAAAATCATCGCCTACTCCAATAGGGTCAGGTTCCTGCTGTTGCTGTAAGGGACAGATTATTGTTCTAAAATCATCGCCTACTCCTATAGGGTCAGGTTCCTGCTGGTGCTGTAAGGGACAGATTATTGTTCTAAAATCATCGTCTACTCCTATAGTGTCAAGTTCCTGCTGTTGCTGTAAGGGACAGATTATTGTTCTAAAATCATTGCCTACTGCAATAGGGTCAGGTTCCTGCTGGTGCTGTAAGGGACAGATTATTGTTCTATAATCATCTCCTAGTTCTAAAGGGAGAGGTTCCTGCTGGTGCTGTAAGGGACAGATTATTGTTCTAAAATCATCTCCTAGTTCTATAGGGAGAGGTTTATACTGCTCCTGTAAGGGACGGATTATTGTTCTATAATCATCTCCTAGTTCTAAAGGGAAAGGTTCCTGCTGGTGCTGTAAAGGACAGATTATTGTTCTAAAATTATCTTCTAGTTCTAAATGGAGAGGTTCCTGCTGCTCCTGTAAGGGACAGATTATTGCTCTATAATCATCTCCTAGTTCTAAAAGGAGAGGTTCCTGCTGGTACTGTAAGGGACAGATTATTGTTCTAAAATCATCTCCTAGTTCTATAGGGAGAGGTTTCTGCTGCTCTTGTAAGGGGCAGATTATTGTTCTATAATCATCTCCTAGTTCTAAAGGGAGAGGTTCCTGCTGGTGCTGTAAGGGACAGATTATTGTTCTAAAATCATCTCCTAGTTCTAAAGGGAGAGGTTCCTGCTGGTGCTGTAAGAGACAGATTATTGTTCTAAAATCATCTCCTAGTTCTATAGGGAGAGGTTCCTGCTGCTACTGTAAGGGACAAATTATTGTTCTATAATCATCTCCTAGTTCTATAGGGAGAGGTTCCTGCTGGTGCTGTAAGGGACAGATTGTTCTAAAATCATCTCCTAGTTCTATAGGGAGAGGTTCCTGATGCTCCTGTAAGGGACAGATTATTGTTCTACAATCATCTCCTAGTTCTAAAGGGAGAGGTTCCTGCTGATGCTGTAAGGGACAGATTATTGTTCTAAAATCATCTCCTAGCTCTATAGGGAGAGGTTCCTGCTGCTCCTGTAAGGGACAGATTATTGTTCCATAATCATCTCCTAGTTCTAAAGGGAGAGGTTCCTGCTGGTGTTGTAAGGGACAGATCATTGTTCTAAAATCATCTCCTAGTTCTATAGGGAGAGGTTCCTGCTGCTCCGGTAAGGGACAGATTATTGTTCTATAATCACCTCCTAGTTCTATAGGGAGAGGTTCCTGCTGTTGGTGTGAGCTGTGCTTTTCTTGCACAAAAATAAAAAGTGCGTCTACGTTGCTGTTTTCCAAAAAAAGAAGAATTTATTATTCATTTTTTTGTATTAATAAATACTTAAATAGTGCTACATAGTACATTTGCGGGCAGAATGAGGAGAGCGTCAAATAAGGGACGTGGTCGTGGTGCTGCTGGTGTTGGTGAAGCTCCTGTTGGAAGGAGAGGACGTGGTCGATCTGTGCCAGCTACACGCACAAGTCAAACACCTTCCTCAGGTGCGAGTAGCCGACAGAACCTTCAACTTTATATGGTAGGCCCGAATGCCGCTCAACGAATGGTGAGGCCAGAGCAAGTACAGGCGATAGTAGATTGGGTGGCTGACAATGCCTCCAGTTCCTTCACATTGTCTCCCTCCCGGTCCCTTGATGAAAGCTCAGAGTTGGCACCTGAACCCCATGGCCATCTGTCTTTCACCTCAGCCCCTTGTAAATTTGCCAAGCAGTCTGAGCCCCAAGTCATGCAACAGACTCTTATGCTTTTTGATGACTCTCCTGGTGTGCTTTCCGTGGGCCATCCACATAGCCCTGCCCCAGAAGTGGAAGACATGAGTGCACTGATGCCCAACCACTTCTGTTGCAGGATGAGGACATGGAAAAACCAGCGTAGCACGTCTCTGATTATGATGAAACACATGTGCCAACTGCTGCAGCTTTCTTCAGTGTGCAGACTGACAAGGAGGGCAGTGGTGAAGGGTGGGTGGAAGATGTGGAGGAGGATGATGAGGTCCTAGACCCCACGTGGAATCAGGGTCATGCGAGTGACGTGTGCAGTTTGGAGGAAGAGGTGGTGGTCGCACAGAGGCACCAGCACAGCAAAAGAGGAAGCAGGTTGCAAAATCGGAGCGAGCGTCCCCTAGACAGTACGCCTGCTACTACCCACCGCACCCAGGGACCTAGCACACCAAAGGCATCTCAAAGGCGGTCCCCCACGTGGCAGTTCTTCAGACAATGTGCTGACGACAAGACACGAATGGTTTGCACGCTGTGCAATGATAGCCTGAGGCAAGGCCTAAATGTTCTAAACCTGAGCACAACCTGCATGATCAGGCATCTAAATTCAAGGCACAAGTTGCATTGGAATAATTACCTCAAAATCCAAGAAAGTTCTCTGTCTCCTCTTGCTTCCTCTTCTGCTGCTGCCTCGGCCTCTTCCTCCACCACTATCGATCAAACTCCCATAACGATCAAACTCCCATACCAGTGGGCAGATAACTCTATTAAATATTTGGGCATCACCCTAACGAGCAACCCTAACAACCTATTCAAGGATAACTTCCTTCCCCTCAGACAAAGATACTCCAAGTCATTAGAACACATAGCTAAGCAGGAACTTTCATGGACAGGAAGGCTGGCCTCATTTAAAATGCTAGTCTTACCCCAACAGGTACTTTCAAGGACGAATCGATACACAAGATTACTGAACCTCATAGAAACAGACTCCCCTTCCTTCAATAGGAACTTATCCAACAATCCCAACGAGCAATCCCACTACGGGTTTATAAATTATCTCAATAGACGGGTGACCATACCCTCAAACTAGCAATACCCTCAAACTAGCTATCACCACCTCCTTCTCCGGCTCCGTCGTCGTCTTCTCCTTCGTTCTCCTCTGTCTCTTGAAAGAACCTAAAACTCCATTAATAAGGTTACGTTGAACACGGA
>BLSH010151112.1:343047-359712 GCA_018402905.1 Glandirana rugosa | reverse complement strand
TTTACGGATGATGCAAATTCATTTTTGGGGTTTTTAATTTTTTTTATTTTTTACTAAAAATGGCGGCGATCTGCGATTTTTTGCGGTACTGCGATATTGCAGCGGACATGTCGGAACGTTTTGACACTTTTTTGGGACCATTGGCATTTATACAGCGATCAGTGCTATAAAAATGCACTGATTACTGTGTAAATGCCATTGGCAGTGAAGGGGTTAACCTGCAGGGGGCGCGCTAAGGGTTAACTATGTTCCCTGGGCGTGTTCTAACTGTATGGGGGACTGCCTAGCTGGGGAAGGGAAGTGGTCACAGCCTTCACGTAAAGGAAGGCTGTGATCACAGCCCTTCCCCCTCACACAGAGCGGAGGTCCGTGTTTACATACACGGACCTCCGCTCATTCGCTCCGGGGGGGGCATCGCGGGTGGCTGGCGGCAATTGAAGCTGCCACACCCGCTCCCTGCCCCCCCCTGGACACAGTGAGCGCGCGGGCGCGCCTCCGGTGGCGCGCGCGCGCTCACTATACACGTTCCCGCAGCCGCCGTCGTATGACGGCGATTTGCGGGAACGAGCCACTTTGCCGCCGTCAGATGCCGATCGACGGTAGGCAAGTGGTTAAATAACATGTTGTCTACTCACCTATATCATGCGTCATATATAAATTTAGTATTAAACTTTGTATAACCTTGTTGTATTGGGGCAGGATATAGCTGTAGGCATTGTAATTGGCTACAGCAGTATGGGTGGGTATAGTGGTTAAGGGGAGTATTTGTGGTTTAAGTTTATAAAACACCTTGTATACGTAATATACCTCGCAATCTTTGTGAACCTACAACTTGTTTTGGTTTATTGATTGTCCAACCGGTTGAAGTCCCAGCCACACCCAACCCACTGGGCAGCCCAACAGCAGGACCACAGAAGGGAAAGCTAACAAATGGTAGCAGAGGATGGTTCCGTAACTCCAGGTGAGTAATGATTCCGGCATATCCATTATGTTGATTGAACTATTGCTTATTCTGGATGCGGGATGTCCTTTTAAGAGAAAAAGAAAAGAGAAGTAAAAGATATTTCTGTACAGGAGGGGTTAGACTCGCTCCTTGTTTATAACAGAGGCAAGGGACAAGCTGTGTGACAGCCTGCCACGGTGGCAGGGACTTTGTTTATTGGGGGAGGATATTCTCGCCCGTAGTTTAGCATAGGAAAAGTTGTAGTACAGGGATGGAATACTGATTCCGTTCCCTCAGGTTTGTGGTGTGGATGGACAAGTTTTATTTTGTGACTCTGGAACTCTAGAGATTCATAGAGGTGGATTGTGTAAATTGATAAATGCCTATAGTGATTCAGGTCTCACAGACCTATCGTGCTTATCCTTTGTATTGTCCTCGGTGTAGACATTCTTGTCAAGCAGTGATGATTGTTTTTTACAATGTATATGTGATCACTCCTAGTTATTCATAAGACACTGCTGTCATACTGCTATTATTACAATTGCTGCTAAATATTGAGCTGCTGTGCTGTACGTTTATACTTTACAATCTAAATTTACTTAAGTGTGGCTGAAATTCTATTGAAGATGGGTAACAGACTTGATAAGGATTCGGAAGGTGAGCCATATTCCAAACCAAGTCCGTTACTGTTTGTGTCCGGCACCTGTGGGGTACATTGTGTTGATCCGTTTTGGAAAAATGTGCACAGACGTGTACAAGATTTGCAGATTAAGGGAATTGGAATAGCAGGTCCGGGCTCAGAGAATCAGTGGGAGGAGGTGAAGAAAATTTGTGGGGTTCATGCAAAATACAACTACCCCCCCGGTGACTGGGATGAAAAATATATGCAAAAATGTTTTAAGAAATGGGATAAAGCTTTAAGAGAGTATCGTACCAGATTCCCACCCACTTACCACATCTGTGTGAAGAAGGACATGGAGACATTGTCTTCATTAGAGCACCAAATGACTGAGACTGAAAGACCCCCCTCCTATGACACAACCGTGCTCCTTCCAGACATACCCCCGCCACCTTTACCTCCACCACCACCTCCAATTGCAGATACCCAACTGCACCCAGTTATGCCCGACAATTCTCAACCTGTGCCTCCAGAGGCTCAACCCACAGCTCCTCCAATCTCCCCAACCGTACAGCAAGTGGAGTCCCCGGCCGCACAACAATTGATGTTTGCGGAGGAGACCCCGAACCCTACCCGTCTGACAGGCAGACTGTATCCAGACCTAAATGACCAAGCTACTTTAATGAATACAACATTGCTGGTGGCTGCAGTAATGAAGGAAACAAAAAGGTTAAAAGAGGAAGGGAGTTCTCCAGAGCAGCGGACAGCCAGGTCACGAAGGTGGCGATTTGAGTCATCACTAAATGAATGGCTTGAGAAGCAAACTGAAGTACAGCGCACCTTAGAGAAGAGGATCAGAGAATGGGAACGACACCCAGAGAGGGGAGATGAGGAGGATGACCCATCCGATCAATCGGAAGGGGAATTACCCACTGATGAGGATTTAGATGCTATGGCAGAAGTATTGGAAGAGGAAGAGTTAGGAAGAACCCGCTCTTTAACAAGGAAAAAGGAGGATCTAAAAAGGAGGGTCTCAGAATTAAGGGACAAATTACATAGGAATAGGAAAGATAAAAAGGAAAGGGAACAGGAGGAAGAAGAAGAGCGTATTAGGAAACAGAGATAGAAAAGTTCAGATGAGGACACTGACATTGAGTCAGCATCAGGGGGAGATAAACTGGTGAAGTTCACAAGTCCTAAATATCCGATGATATCAATAGGGGAGACAGTTGTGCACGTGCCCATGCCCATAGGCATGGTCAAAGATTTAAAGAATGTATGTCCCAACCCAAAGAAGGATCCAAGGGGGGCTGGAGTTTTCCTACACAGATATACAGCGGGGTCTATGTGCACAAAAGATGATTGTAGAACAATAATTTGTACAGTTGATCCAGATCATGGGAATGAGTTTGATGTGGACAAGTCTATTAAGGATCTCACGGTAGACTCAACAGGGGAAAAAAAGGAGGAAACAGTGGAGACCTGGAAAAAATTCTGGGACTCAGTGGGAATGTTCTGGTCTAAGAGATACAAAGGGGACACCAACATTCATACCATGTTAGCTTGCAAACAAGAACCAAGGGAGGATTTTTACACTTTTTGCAAACGCCTCCATAGTCTCTATAAAAACACGGGCATAGATTCACCGGAATTGTTCAATTCAACGTGCATGTTTAATGGGGATCCCAAGATCACCCAGCTACTGAAATTAGTAAACTCTGATTGGGTGACACAGAGCGCAGATGATTTCCTGGCTGATGTGGCTAAGCGTTCAGCTTCAGGAGTATTCACACAAAAAGAGGGGGTCTTCCTTATGATGCCTTCCCAACATAACACAATGACAGACACATCGGACAATGGTATTCCCATGCTGATGTACCACCAACGTGGGGGAAACTGTAGGGGGGGACCTCCGAGGTATGGAGTAAATCAGGGTAGGGCTTACACCTCTCCCCAAAATGAACCACAGGCATACGGATATGATTATCAATATAATGGTCAGGGGAATCACTGGCAGGGACACTTAGAGACTGGTTGAAATTTCTCCCTGCGGTACTATACCAAATAAGGACAACACCGCATAAAGACTTAGGATTGTCCCCATATGAAATGTTAATGGGCAGGCCCCCAAACAGCTCATTAGTCCCGGGAGATGAGACTAACCTTTACACCCAACAGGAACAGTACCTGAAACATTTGGTAGGTATACTTGCTGAAAATCAGAATAAGGTTTCTGTCACTTTTCCTCCTCTCTCCACAGAACCGACTCATCCATTCCTGCCTGGGGATAAAGTCTTGGTGAAACAACTCGCTGTTCGACATAAAACCGGTCCAGTGTTTCAAGGTCCGTTTGAACTTAAAGGTTGCCAGGACAGCTGTCCTCACTGACCAGAGCCCACAATGGATCCACGCTTCCCGCTTGAACAAGGCTCCGGAGGAGATACCCGAAAATTTCCAAAATTAAAATCTCCAAGGGTTACCTCAAAGGAAATGTTTTTAATCATTCCTCCCCATTTGCAACACAAATATCTGCGTTGGCTGAATGGCTATCCAAAGCCATTCTTTCCTGAGGATCCAAAGACTATGCATGAGTTGTATATGGAGGAATGTATGTTCAGAGAATATACCGATGAACTAAAGACTCAACAGTCCAGAGACCTAAATTTTCCAGAGCCCCTGAGCAGGCAAATACAACGTAAGTTAAAATTATCTGAAGGCAGGGTACAATGGGGAAACCCTTATTACCACAAGAAAGTCCTAGTGTGGAATGGGAAAAGTAGACTTGTAAGAGAAACAAACCCCACACACTCTGATCTTACACCAGCGCCTATAGAGACTGAGGATAAAGAGATCACACCAGCGCCTATAGAGACTGAGGATAAAGAGACAAATACTGAAAGAAAGGCAAAGCGTCATATTCCATGCATAATGAAATGTGTGATGATGTTGTTTATCTTTATGTTCTTTTTTGCCCTCACGATCACAGTTATCAAAGTAATAGTACTGAGTGGGCAACCACATATACCTACTAATATTACAGTGCCATTAAGAACAAAAAGGTCTGCCCCCATTATGAAGGCCCCCATACTAATTACTAAAGCAACTTGCTGCACAAAAACACCAGGACAAAAGTTGGGGCAGAAAATGTTAGACAGGGCTATAGGTTGGTATGAGCAGAAATCGGAAGGGCCATGTAAACAGGAGGCCCTGATCCTGGTTATTAGATCATCGCCACAAAACCTATCATTATGTCTTACACCTAATCCTACTGACCCTGCCACAAGAAATAAAATACAAAAGCTTAGAGACAAAGTACCACAATCTAGTAAAACTAATATCCTTCCAAAACTCGATTTTAAGACTATCACTAAGGTGGTTAAAAATTTAATTTAATGATGTAATAAATCCAAACCCCCTGCTCTTCCCTAATGGTAATGTAGACCCACAACATTGGGCATATTTGAATAACATTCCGCACCATTTCCTTCTGATGCATGAGTTCGGTAAACAACAATCGGAGGGAAAAGGGGATTGTTGGGTTTGTTCACATATGCATTCTGGTGAACACATCTATCCAATGTTAGCAAAGCCAATAGCACCTGCATATTTGATAAACCAATCATATTTGAAAACAGGATACATTTCCCCAACTAACAAACCATTTTTAATCCAAGGGAAAGCTAACACATATAACATAAAAAATCTCATTACTTGCTCTACAGAGGGGGTTGTCTACATGTTGGAGTGTGAGTGTGGCCTCCAATATGTAGGCAGGACCTCAAGAGCCCTCCATTTACGGATAGGAGAGCATATTAGTAACATCAGAAGAGGAATTAGAACCCACAGCGTTTCGAAACATTTTAGGATATGCCACAATAGGAACCCTAAGGGCCTAAGATTTTGGGGCATCGAGAAGGTTGCGAAACACTGGCGGGGCGGCAATTACATTAGAAAAATCAGCCAGAAAGAATCCTTCTGGATATATGAAACCCAGGTTTTGAGCCCTGCGGGCCTGAATGTGGAATTTGATGTTAATTGCTTTATATCAAATAGATAATGTGTATTAAGATGTAAAGTATGGCCGGTGGATGACGTCACAAAATTTTAAAATAACTTTTTAAAGGATTTATTCCTTAAAGGATTTTTTACAATATAATATTTTTAAATTGTTGAATAGTTTGGAAGTTTTTCTACCATATTGAGCCTTGGTGGAAAAACCCAGATTGTCATAGGTGTATTTGAACACTAGATATCACCCTATGAACAAACTGGATTATTAATACGCTTATGAGAATACATTGAGTGAAAGTTTGGAGGCAGCTGTGTTAAAACCAAAGCTATTGGTCCACCGTTCGTAGATGTAAAAACCAAAGCCATTGGTCCACCATTCGTATACAAATAATTGACGTCCTGCTTGGTCCCTCCGTTTCCGTAACGCAACATGTACGGGAGGAACCGGTAGTGACGTCATCCACAACCATCCTGTGAGACTGGGACGCCAGTCTAACTGTTCACAGCCTTTGCTTTTAATCCAGCACCTGGACATAGGTGCTTTGCATGTGAGTGTTTTTTTATTTACGTTATTTTAATAAAACTGCAATACAGAGAGCACTAGATTCTATCTTTTCTGTACTCATCTTATGGCAATTATCGCATGGGAGAAGCGGTTTACAGTGGAAGACAGAAGACTTTGATGTTTTTATGAGACAAGTGATGTGACCTCTGGGAGGTCGAATTGATGAGGTGAGAGGCTAGTGGCATCGGTGGTGGGCTGCACTAGTGATACCTGTTGACGTTAAGATAGATGCACTTTACCCTCACGGTGGCTTCCCCCAAGGATCTTATCTAAGCGGACAAAGCCCCTTAAGAGTGGTCCCATTAACAACGAGTGACCTCTGTGAAGTTGGAGGGCAGGAGCAAGAGCCCTTATGAGCCCATGTTGGTGTTGAAAAGGACTTGGCTCCACTGTACCTTTCATGTTGTTTTTTTTCTGTTTATTGTTATCTTCTTATAGGCACTCCACAATCTACATAGTGTAGTATACAGGCAGGCTAGTGTAGTATACAGGCAGCAAGCTAGTGTAGTATATAGGCAGGCTAGGGTTGTATGCAGGCAGAAGGCTAATGTAGTATACAGGAAGGCTAGTGTAGTATACAGGCCGGCTAGTGTAGTATACTACGGCAGGCTAGTGTAGTATACAGACACCAGGCTAGTGTAGTATACAGGAAGGCTACTGCAGTATATAGACAGTCTAGTGTAGTATACAGGCAGCAGGCTAGTGTAGTGTCCAGCTAGGCTAGTGCAATATACAGACAGCAGGCTAGTTTAGTATAAAGACAGAAGGCTAGTGTAGTATATATGCAGCAGGCTAGTGTAGTATACAGAGAGGCTAGTGCAGTATACAGGCAGCAGGCTGGTGTAGTATACAGGCAGAAGGCTAGTGTAGTATACAGACAGCAGGCTAGGGTAGTATACAGAGAGGCTTGTGTAGTATACAGGCAGGCTAGTTTAGTATACAGAGAGTCTAGTGTAGTATACAGGCAGGCTAGTTTAGTATACAGAGTCTAGTGTAGTATACAGGCAGCAGGCTAGTGTAGTATACAGGCAGGCTAGTGTAGTATACCAACAGCAGGCTAGTGTGGTATACAGGCAACAGTCTAGTGTAGTATACAGACAGCAGGCTAGTTTAGTATACAGGTAGGCTAGCGTAGTATACAGGCAGCAGGCTAGTGTAATATACAGGCAGGCCTGTGAAGTATATAGGCAGCAGGCTAGTGTAGTATACAGGCAGTAGGCTAGTGTAGTATACAGACAGCAGGCTAGTGTAGTATACAGGCAGAAGGCTAGTGTAGTATACAGACAGCAGGCTAGTGTAGTATATAGGCAGCAGGCTAGTGTAGTATACAGAGAGGCTAGTGTAGTATACAGGCAGGCTAGTTTAGTATACAGACAGGCTAGTATAGTATACAATAAGGCTAGTGTAGTATACAAGCAGCAGGCTAGTGTAGTATACAGGCAGGCTAGCGTAGTATACAGACAGCAGGCTAATATGGTATACAGGCAACAGGCTAGTGTAGTATACGGACAGCAGGCTAGTGTAGTATACAGAGAGCAGGCTAGTTTAGTATACAGGCAGGCTAGTGTAGTATACAGGCAGCAGGCTAGTGTAATATACAGGCAGGCCTGTGTAGTATATAGGAAGAAAGCTAGTGCAGTATACAGGCAGCAGGCTAGTGTAGTATACAGACTGCAGGCTAGTGCAATATACAGGCAGGCTAGTGTAGTATACAGACAGCAGGCTAGTGTAGTATACAGGCAGAAGGCTAGTGTAGTATACAGACAGCAGGCTAGTGTAGTATACAGGCAGCAGGCTAGTGTAGTATACAGAGAGGCTAGTGTAGTATACAGGCAGGCTAGTTTAGTATACAGAGAGGCTAGTATAGTATACAGGCAGGCTAGTGTAATATACAGGCAGCAGGTTAGTGTAGTATACAGGCAGGCTAGTGTAGTATACAGACAGCAGGCTAGTGTGGTATACAGGCAGCAGGCTAGTGTAGTATACAGACAGCAGGCTAGTGTAGTATACAGACCTCAATCTAGTGTAGTATACAGACAGCAGGCTAGTTTAGTATACAGGCAGACTAGTGTAGTATACAGGCAGGCTAGTTTAATATACAGGCAGGCTAGTGTGGTATACAGGTAGCAGGCTAGTGTAGTATACAGGAAGCAGACTAGTGTAGTATACAGACAGCAGGCTAGTGTAGTATACATGCAGGCTAGTATAGTATACAGGCAAACTAGTGTAGTATACAGACATCAACTTAGTGTAGTATACAGGCAGGCTAGTGTAGTATACAGGCAGCAGGCTAGTGTAGTATACAGACAGCAAGCTAGTGCAGTATACAGACAGCAGGCTAGTATAATATACAGGCAGGCTAGTGTAGTATTGTCGGGGAAATAAAGCTATATGATGTATATGTAATTATATGAGGTTGCTTTACATAACTCTAGCCAGCCTGCTTAAAAGGTCTCATTAGTATAGGCCCGGAGAACTAGAATTTAGATGAAACATGTTTTTAACTACAGAGTTTGTGAAATTGATGTCATAAGCTGAATATGTCAGGGCAGCTTCTTAAATAAATGCCTTACCTTCTAAAAATCAATATGACAGTTTATTCTGCCTGCTTATTCTAGCTAAGTTAAATAGACAGTGTTTAGAGAATGGTAAACTATTAAATTGTTGTCTTCTACCAAAAACTGTACTTTGATATGGTGTGATATTAAGCATTACATAATGCTGAATATGCTGAATTATAATTATGCACACCTTTTGTATGATTATTAACATGATGTGCACGCCCATGTAAATCAATGTAACCAATGTAATCCTTTGTATACTCCTCATTGAGAAATCATTAATGAACATGTACACCCCTTTTTGCCTGTATAAAAGAGATATTGAAATAATCAATAAAGCAGATCAGAATCTGTTGACATGCTGATCTCACATCTGACGCGTATTTATTCTGCACCTTCAGTCAAAAATGTAATCTATTGATTTCCATGACAGTATACAGGCAGCTAGTGTAGTATACACACATCAAGCTAGTGTAGTATACAGGCAGGCTAATGTAGTATACAGGCAGCAGGCTAATGTAGTATACAGACAGCAGGCTAATGCAGTATACAGGCAGCAGGCTAGTGTAGTATACAGACAGCAGGCTAGTGTATTATACAGGTAGGCTAATGTAGTATACAGGCAGGCTAGTGTACTATACAGACATCAAGCTAGTGTAGTATACAGGCAGGCTAGTGTAGTATACAGGCAGCAGGCTAGTGTAGTATACAGGCTGCAGGCTATTGTGGTATACAGGCTATTGTATTATATAGACAGCATGCTAGTGTAGTACACAGACAGCAGTCTAGTGAAGTATACAGACAGACTAGGGTACAGAGTACAGACTAGGGTACAGAGTACAGACTCACCTGCCGCCTCCCCTGCTCAGGACCTTGTGTGAGAAAGTTCCTCCTGGCTCTATCATATGGGCGTAGCAAGGAGGAGACTCTCTCTCACACTGATCTCAGGCTCTGGCTGTCACTAAGCACCTGGTGCAGACTCAGTGAGAGTGCTGCCGCTATGCGGGACAGAGCTGTGTCAGGTAGCCCACAGCACTCTCACTCTAGTGAGAGTCTGCAATGCGTAGGTAGCAGCAGTCCTGCTCTGCCGCCACTCTCAAATTGCTACCTGGGACCTTTGGACCCACTGTGACCCATAGTAGGCGGGCCCTATTGGTATACTCTGTAGCAGTCCACACATATTCCTGGTCACACCAGTTCCTGACATAGTACCAAGGCCAGCCCTGACCAGAAGTGGCTGCACAGGGAAGCTATCTTGGTTCTGCCATTTGAGGTAAGATGCATCTGGAGGAGGATATTTATTTTTCTTTGCTGGTGACAGATGAAAATGCTGCCGCCAGGTATTGAAGGAGTGGGCCAGAGATCAGCTATTAGAATGTATCTGTCTTGCTCATTCCCTTGTTGATCAGGGCAGTATGTTGTTTCAAGATGTTCAGCATTTGATTCAGGTTTGTGTGGAGTTAGCTTTGTCCAGTACTCCTAAAGGCAGTGATGATTTTTCTCCCCCCTTCAGTATGGCTCAGGTAAAATCACTGGTGTGGTTATTGGGGGATGACTCAGTTTATTTGTTTGAGCACTATTCAGCATGTTCCCCACAGGTGTTAATGGAGTGTATTAACCACTTCAGCCCCGGAAGGATTTACAACCTTCCTGACCAGAGCACTTTTTGCAATTTGGCACTGCGTTGCTTTAACTGACAATTGCGCGGTCGAGCAACTTTGTACCCAAAAAAAATTGAGGTCCTTTTTTTCCCACAAATGGAGCTTTCTTTTGGTGGTATTTGATCACCACTACATCACTTCTGATCACCGCTATAAACAAAAATCCTCAATTTAAAAAAAATATATATTTTTACTTTTTGCTATAACATATGTCTAAAAAAATTGAATTTATTCATCAGTTTAGGCTGATATATATATACATAGATCTATACATATTTGTGGTAAAAAAAAATCGCAACCGGCGTATATTTTTATATCAATAGGTTTTTATTAGGTTTTCCGAAAGGAACAAGGGGGTATCAAAGTACCCAAAGGTAACATAGGGTTACAAAGATTACAGTTTATGCACAATACAACATATCAGGCTTGATTTACAAAGATTCAGAGTTGTTGGTATAGCGCATGTAGAGAGTACAAAATATTTCGATGAACAGTAAGATAACAATTAAATGAACATGAACCTACACAATTCAGAGTCCTTTACGTGTGGTATTTGGTTGACCATGTTTCCCATTTTTTAAGGAATTTTGGTCCATTTAGGTGTTTGAAGGCCAAAATACGTTCAAATGTGTAGTGTTGTTGGGTCAGGGAAAGGACCCCTGTCAGGTTAGGGGATAGGTCAGATTTCCATTTCCTTAATATTGTTTGGCTTGGTGCTAGTAGAATATGGGAAATCACTATTCTAGATTCTGGAGGGTACGTGCCAAGCCCTATGTGGAGTAGAGCTAATTGTGGGCTAGGGGGATTTAGTATACCAGATATTGATGCCATGCATTTAAATATTTGTGACCAATAGCTTGACAAATTTGGGCAGCTCCAAAGCATGTGGATTAAATTCCCTATTTGTCCACAGTTGCGCCAACAATAAGGGGATATATTTTTGGAGAATTTAGATATCCTGTATGGAGTGTAATACCACCTATGTACAATTTTAAGTGTCATTTCTCCGTGCGTTACGCATGTGGAATGATTTGTGTATAGTTTTGATGGCTATGCTCCATTGTTTGAGGGTAAACTTGGCTTTAAATGTGCCCCTCCCATTTTAGCATGGAGGTTGATTTTTGGAATAGGGATTTGTTTTGCAGCTCATTGTGGATTAAGGATATTCCTCGCTCCGATTTCGATTGTGACAAGTATAGATCTCTAATAAGTGTGGGGATTCTCAGCTGTGGTACAGGGTTCTCTCGTAGGAAATTACTTATATGAGTACAAGTAAATATACAGTCCCTGGGTATGTTGAACTCTTTTATGATGTCGGCTATAGGTTTTGTTTCTTTCCCATGTAGGAGATCTAGCATTGAGTTGATACCTCTGTCCTGGAGCCTTTTGGTAGACAGCCATGGGATAACATTCTCTAGTAACTGAATTGGATAGGGCCATTGGCATTCTTCCGTTGGACCCAGCCTGCATAGGTAGAAGTGTCAGGGGGTGGCATCCGGAATCCACGTATCACATATTAGCAGGTGGAGCAGGTTCCCTTGGGGGGCCAAAGCTGCTTCAATTTCTGTCCATATTGGGGTGTTTTCCATGTTGAACCAGTGCTTGAGTTGGTCCAAATGGACCGCTTGGTAATAGTCTTTTAGTGCGGTTTGGGCGCATCTAGTTTTTTTACCTTGCCAGACATAACTACTGAGAATGCCTGATATGGTGTTCAAATAGTGTTTAGGTATTGGGATGGGGAGCGTTCTAAACAGATATAGGATCTGGGGTAATATCGTCATTTTAAAATAAGCCTGTCTTCCTGACCTGGAGAGCTCCTTGTTCACATATTGTTTGAGTTTTTGCTCTATTTTAGTGATCAGTGGCGGGATATTGAGGGTTAGGAGGTTACGGGTCTGGCTGGTTAGCATGATACCTAGGTATGGGATACCTTGTGAATTCCATTTAAATGGGAGAGAAGATTTTAATCTGGAGCTGATTGGTTCTGCTATACACATGTTAAGTATGAGAGACTTGGAAAAATTAACTTTGTAGTAGGAGATTTTGCTGAACTTGGTTAATATGTGATGGGCTGCTGGTAGTGAATTGACTGGATCGGTGAGGGACAGTATGATATTGTCCGCAAATAGTGTGATTGAGTGTTGGGATTGGCGAAATTTAAAACCTGTTATTGAGGGGCAGTTTCTAATGCTTTCCGCTAGGGGTTCTATCATGAGGTTAAATACGGTTGGGGACAGGGGGCACCCCTGTCTAGTACCATTAGATATTTTAAATTCCGTAGACAATAGCCCTGATGTGTACACTTGTGCGGGGGGGTGAGAATACAGTGCTTGTATGGCTGTTAGAGATACACCTTGAAACCCAAATTTCTCTAGTACTAAAGACATATACCTCCAGTGTACTCTGTCTAACGCCTTCTCCGCGTCTATTGATAAGAGCAGAGAAGGCATTCACGAGAGCTCTGCATGATTAATGATGTTAATTATTCGACTGGTTGCATCCGAAGTCTGCCTCCCCTTTATGAACCCCATCTGGTCTTTGCTTATCAAATTAGGAATAATGCTCGATAGTCGCCTGGCCAATACTTTCACATATTTTTTTAAATATATTTAACTTTTTATTGATTTCAATACAATTACAGGTAAGAGACAATTTTGGCATTGTCTGCCATATAGACGAAAACAAAACACAATGCACATATTTACATTTTACAGCAGTACAAACATTCCATACGTCAAGGCATAATACATGTGTTATAACTTGAAGGGTGGGCACTTATTAGTCTTGATAAGTGCTGTGGTGGGAGTCCTCAACAGCTTGTGAGTCCCATTCAGACCGGGTCCGTGGTCTCCACTTTTAACCATGGTATTTAGAAGGTTATCTTGGGATTTTAAATATGTGTCTACTCCTCTCTGGATACCCCATAGGAGAGCACTCTTGTATCCAGTGAGGGGAGAGAGTCATTGAGTCATGACCACGGGTAGGTTCCTTAGGTGTGTAGATATTTGACTTCTTATAGGGCTTACAGATCTATGACTACGATGTGTATAAAATGAATAGGTGTACAGTAAACTAACAGCATTAAACACATTAGTAATAAGTAGCAATGCCATGATGGGAAATCTGGAATGCTGATGAAGTAAGTGAGAGGGAGTAGAAAAGATCAGAAAGGGAGGCAAGGGAACAGAGTAGAAGAGAAGATAAGAGGGGGAGAATACGGGGAAATGGAAGGTGGGACAGGAGAGAAAGGAATGATGAGGTAAGTTCGGTACATGTATAATCACATTAACAGTTACAGCTTTGGTTAGCTGGATGAGGACCTGAAAGGTGCATTGCCTAAAGTTGGCTGATAAACTTAGTTTCATTTAGGCCAAATTTCCCATTTTTTGTGAAAGATAGCTCCTGACAAAGATTTGTATGCTATGATACGTTCAAGGATATAATTCTGGTGGACCAGCGATATCACCTCTGATACATTAGGGGCAATGTTCGTTTTCCACTTCCGGAGTATTGTTTGGCGTGCAGCCAGTAGAATGTGGGTGACCACAGTTCTCTGATGTTTGGGGTAGTGTTCAGTACCTATGTTAAGGAATGCAAGGAATGGGCAGGGGGTTTTTAGATTACCAGTTAGTGTTGCCCTAAGCTTGAAAATGTGTGACCAGAAACTCGTGAGGCATGGGCAACCCCACAAAATGTGTACAAGCTTACCTATGTGGCTGCACTCTCGCCAACACTGAGAAGATGATGTTGTTCAGAATTTGGCCATTCGATAGGGTGTATAATACCATCTGTGTGTGATTTTTATTGTCATTTCCCAATGGGATACGCAACTAGATGACTGGTATATGGAGTTGAACGCTGAATGCCACTGTTCTTCTGAGAGACAAGTGTTCAGGTCCAGCTCCCAATATTTCATACTATTTGATTTGCAGAGCGTCTTTTTGTTATGAAGCGCGTTATAGAAGTATATGTACATCCCGTATATGATCCGGCAATTGTATCTCGGGAGGAGGGTGCTTAGTGAGGAAGGCTATTATACGTGTGCATGTGAAATATTGCTCCCTGGGTATTTTAAGCTCTGACATGAGGGTATTTATAGCTTTGGTTGTTATCATAGATAAAGTCCTCTACCTGTTCTAAACCTGACTCTTGTAGGGTTCTTGTGCTGAGCATCGGAATGAGCTCCTCAAGGATCTATATCGGGTAGGTTGTGTGGAGTACTTGTTGTGTCCCCATAAGTTTGGTGTTCAGGGCCCCCCAGGCTAAGATTGGTGCTTAGGTAGGCAGTGAAAGTGAGGGGACATCCCAGGGTTTCCAGGAGTCTCCTATGAGAAGGTTTACTAGGGTCTTGGTTGGGGACAGAGCCGTCTCTAACTCCAACCAAGGTTGATGGTTATTATCTTAGAACCAGTGTTTCAGTTGTTCCAAGTGGACTGCTAGGTAGTAATCCCTAATGTCCACCCAGCCTGCTCCCCCCCACTAGTTTGTGGGTGGTCAGTTGCGAATGAGAGCATCTAGCTCTCTTGCCCTGCCAAATAAAGCTGCTTAGGGGTCTGGCTAAGGAATTTAGCAGATGGAGCGGTATGGGTATGGGCAGTGTCCTAAATAAATATAAAATTTGGGCAATATCATCATCTTATAAGAGGCTAACCTACCTGCCCAGGAAGTCCTTATTAGAATATTGTTTCAATTGTGAGTTAATTTTGTTGGCGAAAGTTTAATGCTGGCAGATCCGAGGTTTTGCTGGTGAGAATAATGCCTAGATACGGGATGGCCTGCAAACTCCACTTAAAAGTGAGATTTTTCTGGAGAAGAAGTCTAGATGACTCTGTGATGCCTAGGTTGAAGATTAGGGACTTGGTGTAGTTCACTTTATAATACGAGACTTGGCTGAAGTTAGATAGGACTTGGAACGCTTCCAGGAGTGATGTTATGGAGTTAGTCAGTGAGAGTATGACGTCACCTGGGAATAAGGTTACTCTATGGCCCCATGAACCTATACGAAAACCCTGAATTCGAGGATGAGACCTGAGTGCTTCTGCGAGGGGCTCGATCATTAGATTAAATATAGTGGGGGATAAGGGGCACCCCAGCCTCGTCTCATTAGTGATCCTGAAAGCGGAAGACAGCATTCCTGTCGTATATACTTGGGCCGTAGGATAGGAGTATAGGGCCAATATGGCAGTCACAATAAATCCAGTGAAGCCAAATTTTGCTAAAACCATTGACATGTATTTCCAGTGCACCCTATCGAATGCCTTCTCTGCGTCAATAGAGAGTAACAGAGAAGACGTTCGTGTGCGCTCTGGAAAATGAATAATATTCAGTACCCTCCTGGTTGCGTCCGAGGTTTGTCTCCCCTTGATGAACCTCATCTGCTCGTTGCTCACTAGTGTTGGTATTATGTCGGCCAGGCATTTGGCGATTACTTTGGCATAGATTTTGATGTCTGTGTTTAACAGTGATATGGGTCTATAATTAGCTGGCATGGAGGGGTCTTTCCCAGGCTTGGGTAGAGTAATAACGTAAGCTTTGAGCATTTCCTGGGGGAATGTGGAAAGAGATGCTGCCTCAGTAAACATTGTAGTGAGATGGAGTGTTAGAATGTCATTGATGACTTGTAATAGTCGCTAGGAAGGCCATCAGGCCCCGGTGACTTCCCTATAGGGAGGGATTTTATGGTGATTTCTACTTCTTTGCTCGTGAGCGGGGCATTGAGTTTAAGCAATTGCTGTTTTGAGAGGGATGGAATATGCAGTTTTTGAAGAAAGGTATCAATCTCTTGCTCCGTGGGCTGTGGGGTCTGGGGATCCTCACTGAGGTTATATAGATTCTCATAGAAACTAGCAAACCGGTTTGCAATATCTTGTGGATTTGTAATGTTGTGCCCTGTTAAGGGGTGGGAGAGATATGCAACTCTCGACTTGGCTTTGGCTGATTTAAGTTTATTGGCCAAGAGTTTGCCTGCCTTGTTGGCGTTCGCGTAGAAGTTGGCTTTCATATGTTTCATGATAGTGTTGTGGCTGAATTTAGTCGGTTTCGGTTCAGCTCTCAACGTATAGAGAGGGTGGGGAATTGTCCCGTGTTGTAATGTTTAGGTGTTCTATAACGTTTGGCCAAACGATCAAAGATACTCTTAGATATATTGGAGTCACTCCTAGGGGTCTGGGGTGTCGGGTGCCTCGTTCTCTAACTATGGAAAGAAGTTTTTGACGTATAAGGTAGGGAGAGTTTTGTCGTTAACGAATTTGAGTTACGGGGCGAGTGCTCGTTTCTTCATCTTTAGTGGTATTTTAGGGAGGGAT
>BLSH010151112.1:329514-343037 GCA_018402905.1 Glandirana rugosa | reverse complement strand
TTAACCCCTAGCTCTCCCCCTGCAGGTTAACCCCTTCACTGCCAATGACATTTATACAGTAATCAGTGGACATTTAAATTTCTGATCTCTGAATAAATGTCATTGGTCCCAAAAAAGTGTCAAAAATATTCCGACATATCTGCCCCAATATCGCATTACCGCTAAAAATCGCAGATCGCCGCCATTACTAGTAAAAAATAAAAAAAAAATAAAAACCCCAGAAATGAATTCTCACCATCCGTAAACGTGGCCACTTTTGCGCAAACCAATCAATAAACGCCAATTGCAATTTTTTTTATCGCAAATATGAGGAATTATATAAATCGGGCAAAAACGGTGAAAAAAAATGTTTTTTTATATTTTTTTTTTTGATTTGAATTTTAGCAAAAAGTAAGAAATGTGGGTTTTTTTGCAAAATGGTCGCTCTTCTTTTGTTTATAGCGGCGATAAGAAATGACGCAGAGGCGATCAAATACCACCAAAAGAAAACTCTATTTGTGTGAAAAAATGGACGCAAATTTAGTTTGGGTACAATGTCGCACGACCGCGCAATTGTCAGTTAAAGCGACGCAGCGCCGAATCGCAAAAAGTGCTCTGGTCCTAAAGTGGGAAATTCTTCCGGGGCTGAAGTGGTTAACTTGCTGTTTTGAGAGGGATGGAATATGCAGTTTTTGAGGAAAGGTATCAATCTCTTGCTCCGTGGGCTGTGGGGTCTGGGGATCCTCACTGAGGTTATATAGATTCTCATAGAAACTAGCGAACTGGTTTGCAATATCCTGTGGATTTGTAATGTTGTGCCCTGTTAAGGGGTGGGAGAGATATGCAACTCTCGACTTGGCTTTGGCTGATTTAAGTTTATTGGCCAAGAGTTTGCCTGCCTTGTTGGCGTTCGCGTAGAAGTTGGCTTTCATATGTTTCATGATAGTGTTGTGGCATGTAATAAGAGTGTCCTCAGTTCCTCCCTAAGAGATTGGAGTGAGCTTGAGGTCTGTGGTGAGGTGGTGTGTTTATTGAGGGACTCAAGTTTGTGAATCTCTTCTGTAATTGCGTTAATTCTGGAATTGTGTGCTTTCTTAGCTCTTGCTGTTTGTTGGATCAGGATACCTCTCATGAACGCCTTGTGGGCATTCCAAATTGTGAAGGGGTTGTTTACTGAGGGAGCATTAATAGAAAATTATTCTTGCAGTTTGTTTCTCAAAATTTTAGTGTGGGTGGGGTCTTGTAGGATTTCAGTATTGCAACGCCAGATGGAGACCGAGGGGGAGACACCCCTCTCCGCAATCTGAATAGAAATAGCGGCGTGGTCTGAACACGTTATATTGTGGATCCTAGAGTCTGAGACTTGTTGTAGCAGCCACTTTTCAGCTACGAACAAGTCAATGTGGGAGTAGCTCTGGTGCCTTGGAGAGAAGAATGTGAAGTCTTTCTCAGACACATGCTTACGCCTCCAGATGTCAAATACTTCTGCGGAATGAAGTAGACTGCGTAGGGATGGTGATCTTCCTGGGGATTGTGATGTGCTGTCCATACTAGGGTCAACTGTCAGGTTGAAGTCTGCGCATACCAATAGGCGGCCATACCTGACCTCGGCAATGCACTTGAATAGGGTTCGGAGGAATCATAGTTGGTGTGAGTTTGGTGCGTACAAAGTCACCAATGTGAAGGGTTGCATGTTAATGTCACACGAGGCAATCATATAGTGGCCTTCTTGGTCTAATATCAAGCTTTTGAGGGTGAAGGTAAGGGAGTCGCGGATTGCGAGGAGTACCCCTTTTTTCTTGTGGTTTGGGCTACATGCTAAGAATATGTTTGGGTAATTCCTATGCGTGCACTTGGGTGATGCACCTTGTTGGAAGTGGGTTTCCTGAACACTCAGAATGTCAGCTTTAAGCCTAGTTGCATCTTCCCACATAAAGCGAGGCTTAGCTGGTGATTCAGATCCCTGGAATTAAGGGATAGGCAGGTTATCATCATACTGGTAGACAATTACATGGTTGCGATGCGTAGGTAGGTACTCACAATTCCACTTGTGTCCTGAAGAGGAATGACCACATGGTGATAGGTCTGGTTCTTGGTGGATTACCTGGGGGTTGTGTCTGGAGCCAGTCATGTTGGGAGCCATCCAAGGAGCTTGAAGGGTGGGATCTTCATAGACTTGTCCTTCCGTGACATGTACCAAGCATAAGAGGAGAAGGTTAGGGACATTGTGAAATACTTGAACTGTTCTTGTAACAGATAATGTATGCAGAATAAAAACAAAAGTATCTGGTGTGTGATTCTGGTGCAAATCAGGACTTGCAGAGAAAAACAGGGGTGTCTAAAGGAAAACATTCCGGTTGATGACCTGGGGAATGTAATTTCTTGAGAGAATGTTGGTTGGAGCCGCAGCCGCCTTTGTTATGGTTTCTGGAAAATTGTCTGCAGAGTGGGTCAAGTATTTTATGCCTTGGGCAGGTTGTGGCAATTCAGGGAGTATGCTCCACTTGCGCAGGGCCGATATTCCTTCTTCTAGAGAGGTGACTGAGATGGTGACCCCATTGTGCGTGATGGATAGCGTGGCGGGGTGCCTCCATTTGTGGGGAATGGCATGATTTCTAAGCGCCTTTGTGATAGTCGCTAAGTTGCGTCTGCGCTGCAGGGTATGCTTGGAGAGGTCGGGGAGCAGTTGTAATGTAAAGTATTGTTCAGGCAAACTTCCTGCTTTCCTAAAGGTGGCCAGCAGTTGATCTTTTTTATTTGATAAAAGTGCACTCATAAGAGAACGTCTCTGGAAGTCTCAGCGGGCAGGAATGAGGGTTTTGGTACCCTGTGAATCCTGTCAATTACTAGATTTTGCGGGGTCAGATCCAGAGCCATTGTAGAGAACAGAGTCAGAGCAAACTGATGCAATTATGGGGGGGGGGGTACCGATTCTGGTATACCCCTTATCTTACCGTTGTTCCTTCTGCTTCTGTCCTCTAAGTCAGCTATTTTGTCCTTTAACCATGATATTTCTTCCGTGTGTGCATTATGCACATCTACCACTGAATTAAAAGGAGCAATGTAATTGCCCATCCTATCCTCCATTATGCTTACTCTGTTCCCCAGATCCAAAACTTCCTTATGGCATTGTTGAATGTTACCAACTAAGTCAGTTACCAGAGATGCTCTCAGAGACAGCAACATGTCTTTCAGCATTATGTCTGACACTGGCTGACCTGTTGTGGGAAAGGACGTTATGGGGACCTCCCCGCTGATCACACTCTCCTCACTGTGGGCCTGAGGTCCTCTGACCTCCAGTCCCGCTCCCTCCTCCTGCCTGGGTGGAGAGTCCCTGCGGGGTTTTGATTTAGCTGGACTTCACACGGTGGGGCTAGTGCCATCGGAGTGTAACTCATTATGAATAAGTTTGTGTTGGTTACCTTTCGTCTGCGATCCACTCACCGGTGCTTGTGCTGCTGCCGCCCTCATGCGATGCTCGGAGCTGGCGCCGCCGCCATCTTGTTGAAGGCCTCTCGGAATGGAGGCAAAGTATTCGGGAATCCTAAGTGGTTGCGTGGGCTCATTCCTGCGCTTAGACATCATGGAGCCTTCCCCTAGTGTTGCAGGGACAGGACTGGTCGTTCTGGCGGACTTCCTCATGGTCTCTGTGGCTCCTGTCATTTTATTCCCCAGCGGTCGGTCAGAGCTCCTGTGCTATGCCTCCATACTGGAGTTCGGCTGGCCGCGCCCCCCCAATGATGTAAGCTTTGAGCATTTCCTGTGGAAAGGAAGAAGCATATGCTGCCTAAACATTTTTTGCAAGTAGGGTGACAGAGAGTCGTTGAACAGTTTGTAATAGTCATTAGAAAAGCCATCTGGGCCTGATGATTTCCCTGTAGGGAGGGAAGTGATAGTGTCCTCAATTTCCTTGTTTGTGAATGGAGCGTTAAGATATTGTAGCTGCGCTTCCGAGAGAGCAGGTAATTTTAGGTCATGTAGAAACCTCTCTATGTTTTCTTTAGATGGTTGGGGGGTTTGGAGGTCCCGGCCTAAGTTGTATAGGCCTTCGTAGTATTTAGCAAACTGGTTTGCTATTTCTTGTGGGTTGGTGACTTTTTAGTTGAGAGAGGGGTGGTTAAGATAAGCAATTCTGGTTTTAGTTCTGATTGCTTTAAGTTTATGGGCCAGAAGTCCCTTCTGTTTGAATTTGCATATGCATTAGTTTTGAGAAGTTTGAGGATGGTGTCATAGCGCTTTATTAGCAGGACCTTTGGCTCCTCTCTTAGTTTGTTTAGGTTTTGGGAGGTAGTGTTATCAGGCTTGCTCTTATTGGCTGTTTCTAGTTTGTGTATCTCTGATGTAATAGAGTCAAATTCCAGGTTGTATAGTTTTTTGGCTCTGGCTCCTAGTTTCATCAGGAGTCCTCTAATGAATGCTTTATGCGCATTTCAGAGTACAAAAGAATTGTTTACTGAGGGAGCATTGATGCGGAAAAAGTCTTGGATTTCCTTTCTTATGTTATGTAAGTTTGTTGGGTCTTGTAGGAGACTTGCGTTGCATCGCCAGATGGGGGTTTGGGGTGAGGCAGACTCCCCTGCTATGGTTATAGTGATTGGAGCATGATCAGACCACGCAATGTCATGTATTTTGAATGATGACACTTGCTGTAATAGCCATTTGTCCGTGATCATTAGGTCTATCCTCGAATAGCTATTGTGCCTGGCCGAGAAAAAGGTATAGTCTTTTTCAGATACGTGTTGCCATCTCCAGATGTCAAATAGTTCTTCAGAGTGGAGTAAGTGTCATAAGGATGATGGTCGTCTGGGTGACCGGGATGTGGTGTCCATCTCTGGGCCTGTTGTTAAGTTAACGTCTCCGCAGATAAGCACACACCCGTATTTGATTGACGCTATGCGCCTAAAAAGGGACTTGAGAAATTTGGTGGGTATTAGGTGCATATAAGTTTACCAATGTGTATGGTTTCTTGTTAATATCACATGTAAGGATAATGTATCTGCCTTCCTCGTCTATAGTAGTGTTTTTGAGTTGAAAGGCTAGGGTGTCCCTTATCGCCAATAGTACTCCTTTCTTCTTGTGGTCTTTGCTGCTAGCAAGAAACACATTGGGATAACTTCTGTGTGTACATTTGGGTGTTGCGCCTTGCTGGAAATGTATCTCCTGCACACACAAGATATCCGCTTTGTGCCTATTTGCTTCCGCCCACATAGAGAGACGTTTGGCCAGATGGTTCAAGCCCCTAGCATTAAGTGATAGACAGGTGGTTTCCATTGTGTAAATGTTGTGGGTAACATATGTAGAAGTAGTCTGTACTCACTATTGTTGTCGCGCAGACGTAGGCCTTGCCCTCTCACCAGCTTGCATTTCCCTGGGATTGTTCTGGAGTGATGATTCATGGAGATGATCCATTTGATGGTTGAATCTTGTTGTTTGTCGTGAAGTTCCAACTGGTCTTCTCGTGTAGATTGGCTACTCTGAATTGTGCAGATAACAAAAGGAAGAAGTAACATTTGCCAAAATAAAGTAACAATTGCTGTAACCTTTGGAAGAACGTTAGTAAAAAGAGGATCTGAAGTTAGATCCGTGAGCAGTATTCGCTGTATTAACTGTGAAAAGGGGATCATGATGTGGATTACATCCTATCTTGACCGGAGGTTAAGCTAAATTTAAGTAGACTGGTGCTTGGGTTCGGAGTCACCCTTGTTGCGATTTTTGCCGGAGCGTTTGTGAGATACCACCTGCCATTCCACCTCTGTATGATTCATGTAGATGGGTGCAGAGTGGGTTTGGCTTGATTCTGGAATGATGCCCCATTTCCGCAGAGCCTCAATTCCTTCTTCTATGCTTGAGATAGAGATGGTGGTTCCATTGTGTGTGACGGACAGTGTGGCAGGGTACCTCCATTTGTGAGGAATTTTGTGGTTTCTTAGTGATTTTGTTATGGCCGCCAGGTTGCGGCAGCTCTGGAGCGTGTGTTTGGACAGATCCGGGAGCATCTGTATGCCGGCATACGGTGTGGGTAGGCCCTCAGGTTTCCTGGCAAGAGTCATTAACTGATCTTTGATGTGAAAAAAGTGCACCCTTAGGAGGACATCTCTTGGTGTCTCTGCCGGCAAGAAAGAGGGTTTATGTACCCTGTGTATTCTGTCAATGGTGAGGTCATGCGACGTCAGGTTGGGAGCTAAGGTGGAAAAAAGTGATAAAACATATTGCTGTAGTTGCTGTGGTATTACCGATTCTGGTATTCCTCTTATTTTAATCTTATTATGTCTGGACCGGTCTTCTAAATTTGCGATTTTGTCTTTTATCCATTTTAATTCGTTAGTATGCACATTATGGGCATCAACTAGTGTGTTAAATGAGCCATATTATTCACCCATAGAGTTCTCTATAGCATCCACCCTGTCTCCTAATGCCTGCACCCCTCTGCTGCACTGGATAACGTTTGTAATCAGATCAGTCATCAAAGAGGCTCTAAGCGAGAGCGTCATGTCCTTTAATACAGTGTCTGACACCAGCTGCATGTAGGGAAGGCTGCAATCGGGTCCTCTCTCTGGGGCCTAGGTACCGCGTGTGGGACCTGCGCTCTGCTTACCTCCATGTCTGCATCCTCCTCAGGCCGTATTGGGGATTCTCTGTGGGGCTTGGACTTGGAGGGGCTCTGCACTGCCTGGCTACTGCTGCCAGAGGTTGTCCCACTGTGTGTATTTTTGGCCCTGCTGCCTTTGTGTTTCTGCCCGCTCACCTGCGCCGTCGCTGGGGTGACCTGCGAGTCTTGTGTGGTGTCGGCGCCACCATGTTGGGCCTGCACTCTTTGCATTGCCAGATAGAACTCTTGCAGCTTTCTCGGCTATGTGTGGTCGCCTCGGCACTTGGCCATGCCTGCCATGTCTGCGGGTTCTTAGGAGCTCGGTACTGGGTGCTGAGTCTCCTATTAGGGCTTCTCCTCTGTCTTTTCCCCCGACGGTTGATCGGAGCTCTGGGCTTAGGCGGCCATACTGGAGCTCGGTCAGCCACACTCCCGCAACTGGCGTATATTGATTGGTTTGCGCAAAAGTTGCCGTTTTTACAAACCATGAGAATTCATTTATGGCGTTTTTACTATCTTTTTTCACTAGTAATGGCGGTGATCTGCAATTTTTATCGGGACTGCGATATTGCGGCAGACATGTCGGACATTTGTGACACTTTTTTGGGACCATTGACATTTATACAGCGATCAGATCTAAAAAAAAACACTGATTACTGTATAAATGTCACTGGCAAGGAAGGGGTTAAGCTGCAGGGGGCAATTAAGGTGTTAACTGTGTTCCCTAGGCGTGTTCTAACTGTGTGGGGTCTGGGCTGGCAGGGGCATAACAGATCTAACTGATCCCAGGGATCAGTGGATCACTGTCATTCCACCTGTCAGAACGGGAAACCGCTGTGTTTACATCAGTGGTTCCCCATTCTTCCTCTCCAACAGGCGATTGTGGGTCGCTGGCGGACACCGAGTCCGCCCGACCCGCAGGCACACTCAGGGAGCGAGCGGCGGGCACGACAGTGCGCTGACTACGGTGCGTGCACCAAACGTCTTTTTTAAAGGCGTTTTGCACTATCGTGCCGCACTGCCGTAGTGCTGGTACACAATGCGGTCGGGAAGTGGTTAATGCGGTGCAGTCTCTTGCCCAACAGACAGCGTGTAAACTGAATTTTGTTCAACCTTTACTACAGGCATGATCAGATATATTGCACTCAGCCTCCGTCAGTTTCCAACAACCCATTCCTGCTGGCAGAGACCTGCCTGCTCAAATGTCTCTTTCTCCATCACCCACAGCAACCACAGCTGCAGCCCAATATACCCTGCTACCACCTAAGTATCAGTACCATGTTTCCACCTGCTGAACCTACCCTGCCTTTAACCCATTTACCTCTTTTCTACTGCCTGCAACAATCCCACAAAAATCCCCTTAGCACCTGCTCCCTCTTTTTTACCATCCTCCACCATCAGCTGCACCCCCTACTTACAGTCCTGCAGTCACTTATTGAACTTCAGTGGCTAAGCCTAAAAAGAAACTGAAGTTTTTCCCAATCCGCACAATCCTGCCCCTATCCAATCCTGCCTCCACACCAGCCAATCTGCCTCAGTCTGCTTCCACGCCGGCAGATCTGTTCCAGTCTGCTTCCACACTAGCCGATCTGCTCCAGTCTGCCTGCACACCAGCCAATCTGCTCCAGTCTGCCTCCACACCAGCTGATCTGCACCAGTCTGCATCCATACCAACCAATCTGCTCCAGTCTGCCTAGACTCCAACTGATCTGCTCCAGTCTGCCTCCACTACAGCTGATCTGCTCCAGTCTGCCTCCACACCAGCCAATCTGCTCCAGTCTGCCTCCACTCCAGCCGATCTGTGCCAGTCTGCATCCATACCAACCAATCTGGTCCAGTCTGCCTAGACTCCAACTGATCTGCTCCAGTCTGCCTCCACTACAGCCGATCTGCTCCAGTCTGCCTCCACACCAGCCAATCTGCTCCAGTCTGCCTCCACACCAGCCGATCTGCTCCGGTCTACCTCCATGATTGCCAATGGGGTTTGGCCTTTGTCTGACAGATCTGAACATGCTGCCCAGCCTGCTGATCTGGTCCCTGCTGATCCTGTGCCTGCTGCACAGCCTGCTGCCCAGTCTGCTAATACAGTGCCTGCTGCCCATCCGGCTGATACGGTGTCCTCTGCCCAACCTGATGGTCCTTTTCCTGTCACCCAGCCTGATGGTCCTTTGTCTGTTGCCCAGCCTGATGATCCTTTGCCTGCTGCCCAGCCTGATATTCCGGTGCCCACTGCCCAGCCTGATGTTCCGGCACCTGCTGCCCAGCCTAATGTTCCAGTGCCTGCTGCCCAGCCTGATGTTCCAGTTACTGCTGCCCAACCTGATGTTCTGGTGCCTGCTGCACAACCTGATGTTCCAGTGCCTGCTGCCCAGCCTGATGTTCTGATGCTTGCTGCCCAGCCTGATGTTCCAGTACCCGCTGCCCAGCCTGATGTTCCAGTGCCTGCTTCCCAGCCTGATGTTCTGGTGACTGCTGCCCAGCCTGATGTAACAGTGCTGGCTGCCCAGGTTGATGTTATGGTACCGGCTGCCCAAACTGATGTTCCGGTGACTGCTTCCCAACCTGATGTTCCGGTGTCTGCTACCCAGCCTGATGTTCCAGTGCCTGCTGCCCAGCCTGATGTTCCAGTGCCTATTGCACAGTCTGATATTCTGGTGCCTGCTGCCCAACCTGATGTTCCAGTGCCTGCTGCCCAGCCTGATGTTCTTGTGCCTTCTGCCCAGCCTGATGTCCTGGTGCCCACTGCCCAGCTTGATGTGCCTCTGCCCGCTTCCCAGCTTGATGTCCCTCTGTCTACTGCCCAGCTTGATGTGCCTCTCCGTTGCCCAGCCTGATGTGCCTCTGCCTGCTGCCAAGTCTGATGTGCCTCTGCCTGCTGCCCAACCTGATGTACCAGTGCCTGCTGCCCGGGCTGATGTTCCGGTAAGTACTGCCGAAACTGATGTTCCAGTGCCTGCTACCCAGCCTGATGTTCCAGTGCCTGCTGCCCAGCCTAATGTTCCGGGGGCCTGCTGCACAGCCTGATGTTCTGGTGCCTTCTGCCAAGCCTGATGTTCCAGTGCCTGCTGCCCAGCCTGATGTTCTGATGCTTACTGCCCAGCCTGATATTCTGATGCCTGCTGCCCAGCCTGATGTTCCAGTGCCTGCTGCCCAGCTTGAAATTTCAGTGCCTGCTGCTCAGCTTGATGTTCCGGTGTCCACAGGCCAGCCTGATGTTTCAGTGCCCACTGCCCAGCCTGATGTTCTGGTGCCCACTGCCCAGCTTGATGTGCCTCTGCCTGCTTACCAGCTTCATGTGCCTCTGTCCATTGCCAAGCCTGAGGTGCTGCAGCCCACTGTCCAGCCTGATGTGCCTCTGCCCACTGCCCAGCCTGATGATCCAGTGCCTATTGATCCGATGCCTGCTTTCCAGCCTGCCTCTGATCATCCTTTGACAAAAGATCAACTTGATGTTAATGACCCTCTACTTACCACCCAGCCGGGTTCTACTGAAATTGTGCCTACTGCTCAGCTAGTGTTTATTGCTCTATGCTTACTTCCCAGCCGTATTGTCCTGCAGAGGGTAGGATTCCATTTGCCATTGTTTCTGACACTTCTGAGTCTTTGTGTACCTGGTATGAGTTACCTGTTTTGCGTAAGATTCTTTTTTCGGTTGCCTCAGTTAGATCCTTCTTGCAGTATGTTGCTCCAATGTTGCCAAAGCCTGGTGGTCCGGACATATCCTTCACAATTGGTAGCTACTTTTGCCTTCATGACCTTGGTAGTGGTGAGCTCCAGGGGAGTTGCAGAGTTCCATTTGTGTCTTGCCACAACCTGGATGTGATTGCCACAACTCCAGGTGCATTAGGGGACCTGTGTTGGGTAACCAGTGCCCTGGGGAAACCCAGATGGTCATTGATGTGTGGAACAAGTCCTGAAGACCAGGCAAGCTACATGATTCACATGTCAGAATTTTGGTATTGTCCCATGACCGCAGGGCTAAGTTTTTAAGTGACCCATGGTACCCCAGCTTTGGGATGCCTACTGTCTTGAGGGATCAAATATCCTATGTCTCTAAGAGTCTGGCCGATGGGACACCTAGCCAGTTGCCTAGCCCCAGAGGTGGGGTACCTAGACAGTGTCCAGACCCAGGCGGTGGAACATTTAGTTTCTTGTTGGATCCCAGCAGCAGGGTTTCTTATTTAAAACCCAGCACTCCTTGGACTTACAAGACATTTTCTCTCTGGACTTATGCAGCAACTAGATATCTGATATGGACTCTTTCAGCTATGGCTGGTTGGAGCATTCAGAGGTCACTCCATAGAGGGAGGAACTGTCAAGAAAGGATTCACCTGCTGGTGGAACTGGGGCTCTCAGGTCTATGGGCTACCGTTTTGGTGTCCACCGGCAGGTGTCTCTCAGCAATCAGAGGCTGACTGTCAGGAAAGGGTTCACCTGCTGGTGGCACTGTGGCTCCCAGATTCTTAGGCTGCAGTTCTGGTGTCCACCAGCAGGTGTCTCTCAGCAGTCAGCAGCTGTCATTATCTCCTGCCATTAGGCATCACCTGGTGCTGATTGCATAGAGTGTATTTAAACCTGGTGCATGCTGTCACACATTGCCTTGGTATTTTCTCCTTGTGCCCCTGATCTGTGTTCCTGTGTTCCTGAAGCCTGCATCCCGTCTCCTGTTCCTGGACTCTGACGCCAACCCTGCAACCTGATCCCTTCCTTCCCATTCTTTCTATCTCCTGGTTCCCTCTCCCTGTCCTGTCTTGTTCCCAGCTCCCTCTGCTTGATCCCCTGTGTATGATCCTGGCTCTGTTATGATTACGATCTGGTTATCCCATTATCTGTATATACTGCTTATTTGGTTCGTTGGTTGGGTTACACTGTTTGTTATATTTGAGGTGCATTTTCTTTATGTTATCCACTTATCTTTTAATAAATTATATTATTTACACTTTACCTGTGGTTGGAATATTCTGTGGCAGTCCACACATATTTCTGTTCATACTGGTTCCTGACACACTTTCTGTTATGCAAACTCTTATGGTAAGGTTTCTATACTATTTTCTTGAATAACTGGTGCCATACAGTATGTCATCTTTATAGCACTGACCTACTGCTCTCACTTACAGCTATAACCACGGTCAAATCTGTGGCTCCCTTTTCCATATACCAATTTTTATTAATACTATCATGTGTGCTTCGTGCTTATGATTTTGGAAATGCTTTACTATGCTTTGATACTCTTTGTAAATTCTTAGAGAATGTATACTGTAAATAAAAAATGAAACAAAAAAGATACAACTTGGTTTTTATTGAATCACTGACCCCCAAATCTCAATCAAGGTAATCAACTTAAACCAATGTTGTAGACATAATAACATATAATTATAGTGTTCATTTTGCATGGTGGTTCCTAGGTTACATGCTGAACATATTATTTTTTTGTTCTGTCTCTGAATGGATGGCTCTGAAAATATCTGTAGTTTCAAAGAGCAAACAGTTAGCAATCTGGTGCTTTTTAGAGGGACCGTGCTAATTATGTAATTAGTGAATGTCTGTGTCCTTTGGTTCTGAAGTATGTGTGCTTGTCTCATGTTTTGCTAGGAAATCTGCTAATTTATTTATCTTTGTAGACATACAAGTATTAAACAATCACAATATTGTTGAGAGAAAGGAGGTAAAAAAAACACAAATAAACGAGGAAGCAATAGGTGGAGATGTTAATTAGACTTAAAAATCAACACAAATTAACAATCATTTAACACAATATATATATATATATATATATATATATATATATATATATTGCATACACACATTGCTATGCCTGAGTTCATTTGGAAGGAGAGCATCAATCTTTCTTCTATGTGGGCAGCACATAATAATATAATATAATAACAAAAGAGGAAGTGAGGGGAAATCTTGCTAATGGAATCCTGGAATGTATTTAAGTAATCCTGGTAAGTATCTCATAAAAGTGAGTACACCCCTCACATTTTTGTAAATATTTTATTATATCTTTTCATGTGAAACACTGACTAAACTGTAGAAATTACACTTTGCTACAATGTAAAGTAGTGAGTGTACAGTTTGTATAACAGTGTAAATTTGCTGTCCCCTCAAAATAACTCAACACAGAGCCATTATTGTCTAAACCACTGGCAACAAAAGTGAGCACACATCTAAGTGAAAATGTCCATTTTCCCTCCTCTGTGTCATGTGACTTGTTAGTGTTACAAGGTCTCAGGTGTGAATGGGGAGCAGGTGTGTTAAATTTGGTGTTATTGCTCTCATTCACTCATACTGGTCACTGGAAGTTCAACATGTCACCTCATAGCAAAGAACTCTCTGAGGATCTGAAAAAAAAGAATTATTGCTTTACATAAAGATGGCCTAGGCTATAAGTAGATTGCCAAGACCCTGAAACTGAGTTGCAGCACGGTAGCCAAGACCATGCAGCGGTTTAACAGGACAGATTCCACTCAGAACAGGCATTGCCATGGTCGACCAAAGAAGTTGAGTGCATATGCTCAGCGTCATATTCAGAGGTTGTCCTTGGGAAATAGATGTATGAGTGTTGCCAGCATTGCTGCAGAGGTTGAAGGGGTGGGGGTCAGCCTGTCAGTGCTCAGACCATACTCTGCATGCTGCATCAAATTGGTCTGCATTGCTGTCGTCCCAGAAGGAAGCCTCTTCTAAAGATGATGCACAAGTATGTCTGCAAACAGTTTGCTGAAGACAAGCAGACTAAGGACATGGATTACTGGAACCGTCTCCTGTGGTCTGATGAGACCAAGATAAACTTATTTGGTTCAGATGGTGTCAAGCATGTGTAGCGGCAACCAGGTGAGGAGTACAAAGACAAGTGTGTCTTGCCTACAGTCATGGAGACTTATACTGCGACTCGTATACGTGAGTTGAAGAAACCAGCTGGTACCGTTACGGACAAGACTCACCTTAGACAGGA
>BLSH010151112.1:312695-329504 GCA_018402905.1 Glandirana rugosa | reverse complement strand
ATAATAACAAAAGAGGAAGTGAGGGGAAATCTTGCTAATGGAATCCTGGAATGTATTTAAGGTACAGTATCTCACAAAAGTGAGTACACCCCTCACATTTTTGTAAATATTTTATTATATCTTTTCATGTGAAACACTGACTAAACTGAAGAAATTACACTTTGCTACGATGTAAAGTAGTGAGTGTACAGTTTGTATAACAGTGTAAATTTGCTGTCCCCTCAAAATAACTCAACACAGAGCCATTATTGTCTAAACCACTGGCAACAAAAGTGAGCACACATCTAAGTGAAAATGTCCATTTTCCCTCCTCGGTGTCATGTGACTCGTTAGTGTTACAAGGTCTCAGGTGTGAATGGGAAGCAGGTGTGTTAAATTTGGTGTTATTGCTCTCACTCGCTCATACTGGTCACTGGAAGTTCAACATGTCACCTCATAGCAAAGAACTCTCTGAGGATCTGAAAAGAAGAATTATTGCTTTACATAAAGATGGCCTAGGCTATAAGTAGATTGCCAAGACCCTGAAACTGAGCTGCAGCACGGTAGCCAAGACCATGCAGCGGTTTAACAGGACAGATTCCAGTCAGAACAGGCATTGCCATGGTCGACCAAAGAAGTTGAGTGCATATGCTCAGCGTCATATCCAGAGGTTGTCCTTGGGAAATAGATGTATGAGTGTTGCCAGCATTGCTGCAGAGGTTGAAGGGGTGGGGGTCAGCCTGTCAGTGCTCAGACCATACTCTGCATGCTGCATCAAATTGGTCTGCATTGCTGTCGTCCCAGAAGGAAGCCTCTTGTAAAGATGATGCACAAGTATGTCTGCAAACAGTTTGCTGAAGACAAGCAGACTAAGGACATGGATTACTGGAACCGTGTCCTGTGGTCTGATGAGACCAAGATAAACTTATTTGGTTCAGATGGTGTCAAGCATGTGTAGCGGCAACCAGGTGAGGAGTATAAAGACAAGTGTGTCTTGCCTACAGTCAAGCATGGTGGTGGGAGTGTCATGGTCTGGGGCTGCATGAGTGCTACCAGCACTGGGGAGCTACAGTTCATTGAGGGAACAATGAATGCCAACATGTACTATGACATACTGAAGCAGAGCTTGATCCCCTCCCTTTGGAGACTGGGCTGTAAGGCAGTATTCCAACATGATAACAACCCCAAACACACCTCCAAGACAACCAGCTGAGGGTAAAGGTGATGGACTGGCCAACCATGTTTCCAGAACTAAACCCTACTGAGCATCTGTGGGGCATCCTCAAATGGAAGGTGGAGGAGTGCAAGGTGTCTAACATCCACCAGCTCCATGATGTTGTCATGGAGGAGTGGAAGAGGACTCCAGTGGCAAGGAGTGGAAGAGGACTCCAGTGGCAACCTGTGAAGCTCTGGTAAACTCAATGCCCAAGAGGGTTAAGGCAGTGCTGGAAAATAATGGGGGCCACACAAAATTTTGACACCTTTGGCCCAATTTGAACATTTTCACTTAGGGCTGTTCTCACTTTTTTTTGCTAGCTGTTTAGACATTAATGGCTGTGTGTTGAGTTATTTTGAGGGGACAGCAAATTTGCACTGCTATACAAGCTGTACACACACTACTTTACCTTGTAACAAAGTTTCATTTTTTTCAGTGTTGTCCCATGAAAAGATATAATAAAATATCTAAAAAATGTGAGGGGTGTACTCACTTTTGTGAGATTCTGTATACGGAAAAGGGTGCAACAGAGAAAGAGGCAACAAACGAAAATCCTTTTCCTGGTGGCAATTAGGGATGGGCGAAAGGTTCAGCCCGAGCATAAGTTCGGGCCGAACTTTCGTCATTCGGTCTTTTGCTGAACAGCCAAATAAGCGGGTCGCTCGACCATTTGTTCAGCCCCCCAAACCAACCACAATGCATTGTGGCACTATACAGTGCATTGCAAGCCCTGATTGGCTGAAGCAGTGAAAGCTTCAGCCAATCAGGGCACAGAGCACTGTCAGAGTCATTATTGGACACTGTCACCATGACGTTATCCAATCATGACTCATTCCCACCCCACAGTATAAAAGTATTCTTTCAATGGCAGACATTTTTATTGTGATTTTGGCTGGAGAGAGATAGAACAGAGCTACGTTCAGTGCTATTCATTAGTTAGTGTGCTATACTGTGCTATTGTGCTTCAATTGTCAGTGTAGAATATTAGTTTAGTGTCAGTCTAGGAATAGCATGAGTGTAGTGAGGAGAACCATCATTCAGCTTTGCCTAGTGTGCAGCCAGAGTAAGGACAGCTCAGATAGTTTCACTGTAGTGAGACCGTGTCATTCATACATACATTAGTGTATATGTAGAGTACGGACAGCTCAGATAGTTTCAGTGTAGTGTAGTAAGACCATGTCACTAATCTTTACATTAGTGTATAGCTAGAGTAGGGACAGTTCAGATAGTGTCAGTGTAGTGACTGTCGAACACTGTCTATTTGATTGCGTTACTGCAAGTTTAACGTCATATAGTTTTGTACTTTACTGCAAGTTTAACGCCATTTACTTCTGTGTGCATTACTGCCAGTTTAATGACATATAGTTCTGTGTGTGTTACTGCCAGTTTAATGCCATATAGTTCTGTGTGCGTTACTGCCAGTTTAATGCCATATAGTTTTGTGTGCGTTACTGCCTGTTTAACGCCATATAGTTCTGTGTGCATTACTGCCAGTTTAACACCATATAGTTTTGTGCTTTACTGCACGTTTAACACCATTTTCTTCTGTGTGCATTACTGCAAGTATAACGCCATTTATTTCTATGCTCATTACTGCCAGTTTAACGTCATATAGTTCGGTATGCGTTACTGCCAGTTTAACGTCATATAGTTTTGTACTTTACTGCAAGTTTAACACCATTTACTTCTGTGTGCGTTACTGCCAGTTTAACACCATATAGTTCTGTGTGTGTTACTGCCAGTTTAACACCATATAGTTCTGCGTGTGTTACTGCCAGTTTAACGACATATAGTTGTGTGCATTACTGCCAGTTTAATGCCATATAGTTTTGTGTGCGTTACTGCCTGTTTAACGCCATATAGTTCTGTGTGCATTACTGCCAGTTTAATGCCATATCGTTTTGTACTTTACTGCAAGTTTAACACCATTTACTTCTCTGTGCATTACTGCAAGTTTAACACCATTTACTTTTGTGTGCGTTACTGCAAGTTTAACGCCATATAGTTCTGTGCGTCACAGTACATTTGACGCATTATATTGCAGTATATTATAGTGTATCCGTGGAGTGTGTCTGTGTAGTGTCAGTACTCAAATTAAAGTGCCCCAAACACCACTTTACATTGATTAAAGTGCATCTACGTACAGATTTCCACTTCTTCTTTACATTTGCTAATATGCACCGCCCCTCCCTCCCAATCATGTCTGCGAGGATAACAAAGGCAGAAGTTTCCTTGGCACTGTAAGGGGGCCAGCAATAAATGTGTCCGCAGGCAAAGGTGGACGTGGTGGTCAGTCCTCAGGCAGGGCATCAGTTCCTCTGTTTAGGGAGTTTGCCTATGCTATCCAGCCACAGCATTGCATTGGAGGTGGTGGACTGGCTTACTAAACCTTCCTCGTCCTCCTCATCCTCTTTTATGCAAGCAAAGACAAGTGTGCAGTCCCCTGCAGTTGCCAGAGTGGATAACTCTGCCTCCTTGCCCACATCTATTCCTGACATAGCCCCAACATCAGCCATGGAGGAGGAGTCAGCTGAGTTATTTGACCACTGCGTTAGCCACTTGCTCCATGATGATACCCGGCCATTACTGGATTCAGATGTTGGTTCTGAGGTTGAGGATGACAGGAACATGAGCCTAGAGAGAAGAGAGAACACTGGTAGACAAATTGGCATTCATGTTCCCTCAGCCACAGCGTATTGCCAAGTTGTCTCCAGTGGTAATAATGATGATGAAGATGGATGAGATGGAGATGATGATGATGATGATGATGAGATTACTAATGAAACTTGGGTGCCAGATAGAGCAGAGGAGGAAACTGAAGATGAGGCGGCACAACCCCAAGAAGGCCGATATCAAGAAAGAGAAAAGAGCAGCCACCCTATTCTATCACGTTCTGCAGCTTTTATCTCCTGGCCCACTTCCCAAAGCTCAGCTGTCTGGGCCTTTTTCAGCACATCTCCAGCACATCACACTGTTGCTATCTGCAAACTGTGTCTCAGGCACATCAAACATGGCAAAAACACCAGCCATTTTGGTACCACATGCTTAATAAGACATTTAAGGTCCAACCACTCAGCTCATTGGCAAGAGCACCTAAAAGTCACACAAATCTGTTTCCTCCGTACCCAGTTCAGTCTATCCCTGCTATACCGAGTGATTACCTCTCAGCAGCCTCCACTGACAGGGATGATGGTATAACACAGGGTGTCCCAGGTCCTAGCAGCACATCTGCCAGCAGCACACCACCAGCTGTAGACTGTAGCCAGCAAATTTATCTGCCCCATCTGCTGCAGTGGAAAAAAAAATACAGTCACTGTCACCCACATGCCCATCGTCTAAATGCAAGCTTGCCAAAGCTGTTGGCTCTCCAACTTCTGCCTTTCAGTCTGGTGGATTCTGCCTCCTTCAGTGAATGTATCACAACGGCAGGTTCCCAGTCGCAACTACTTTTCACGTATGGCCGTTCCATCTCTGTGCCATCACGTGGAACGGAATGTTTTGGCATCATTGGGCAAGGCAGTCAGCCATAAAATACACCTTACTGCTGACAAGTGATCCAGCAAGCATGTAAAGAGATTATATATTTCATTCACAGCACACTGGGTAACACTGCTTGCAACTCGAAAGTATGTAGGACAGGGCTCGGTGCTGCAGCTTGTTGTGCCCCCACATCTCCATCCAGCTGGTGGTAATGATGCCAGACCTGTCAGCTCTACCCCCTCCTCCTCCTCTGCCACTTTCATACCCTACTCTGCAGAATTGTCCTATGTACATCAGGTACCCCCTAAGCGTTCAAAGGGCTATTCCATGAGTCAGGCTAAAAGGTGCCATGCAGTGCTTCAGCTGGTGTGTCTAGGGGACAAGAACCACACCGGAGCAGAGATTCTTGCAGATTTGCAGGGACAGGCCCAGAGGTGGTTCAGACCACACCAGCTGGAGCCAGGAATGGTGGTGTGCGATAATGGCTCAAACCTCCTGACTGCCCTTAGACAGGGAAAGTTGAAACATGTGCCATGACTGGCACATGTCCTCAATTTAGTGGTGCAGCATGTCCTAAATACATACCTGGGGTTGGAAGATGTCATACACAGCCAGTGCTCAGTTGGCTGAAATTCAGCGGGAATTCCACCTGCCCATAATTTGTGACATGCTCACCAGGTGGAACTTGACTTTGACAATGCTGCATTGACTATACATGCAGCAGAGGGCTGTCAACAAGTACCTGTGCGAGTATGGCACAACGACAGGCTCAGGCCACCTCAGCTTTTTTTCCCCATGCCAATGGCTGTTCAATAAGGATGCATGCACTGTACTGTCACTAGGGATGGGTCCAACACCCCCCGGTTCGGTTCGCACCAGAACATGCAAACAGTTCAAAAAATTTGAGCGAACATTCGAACACCATTAAAGTCTATGGAACCCAAACATGAAAAACCAAAAGTGCTCATTTTAAAGGTTTATATCCAAGTTAGTGCCCTAAAAATTGTATGGGGACCCGGGTCCTGCCCTAGGGGACGTGTATCAATGCAAAAAAAAGTTTAAATCAATCATTTTTTCAGGAGCAGTGATTTTAATAATGCTTAAAGTGAAACAATAAAATTAAATATTCCTTTAAATAATGTGCCTGGGGGGTCCCTTAGTCTGCCTGTAAAAGGGAATATCTCCGTGATGTTTAGAACATAGCCAGAGCAAAATGAAATTTGTGAAGGAAAAATTGTCATTTATTATCACGGCCATGATGTATTGCCGGCCCCCAGCAATATACAGAAAAATCACTGAAAAAAACTGCATGAGGTCCCCCTCCAGTCCACACCAGGCCCTTCAGCTCTGGTTTGGATTTTGAGGGGAACCCTGCTTCAAAATTTTTTAAAAAATTGACGTGGTGTCACCCTAAAATCCAATCCAGACCCTTATCTGAGCATGCAACCTGGCCGGCCAGAATAGGGGGGATGATTGAGTGCCTCCCCTTCTGAACCATACCAGGCTACATGCCCTCAACATGGGGAGTATGGGTGCTTTGGGGCAGGGGGGCTCTGCGCCCCCACCCCAAAGCCCTTGTCCCCATGTTGATGGGGACAAGAGCCTCTTCCCCACAACCCTGGGCTTTGGTTGGGGGGGGTCTGCGGGTGGGGGCTTATTGGAATTTGGAAGCCCCCTTTAATAAGGGGGCCCCCAGATCCCGACCCCCCCATGTGAATTAGTATTGGGTAAATCGTACCCCTACCACTTCACCAAAAGTGTCAAGAAAATAAAAATCACAGGAGACAATTAGGGACAAGTCCTTTATTAAAAAATAAAAAATAAAAATAAGTGTCCCCGTTGTAACCCATTGTCAATCACGGTGCGAAACGGACCTGATAAAAAAAAGCTGCAACAGCTCCTCCTCCATGGGAGCTGGGTTTGTTGTAACTGTTTATCTAAATGGCAGGGCAGAGCCACTCAGTGATGTATGTGTATGGCCCGCCCCCTCCAACATCACATGACATCAGAAGGGGCGGGGTCACTCACTTACTTCGCCCGTGTGGTGCCGCCCTGCCATATAAATAAACTGTCAGAGCAAAAAAAGTGCAGATGGCGGGAGCCCTCCCAACCGGGAGGAGCTGTGCGCGCAATCTGCGCATAATGTATTATGGGGCGCTCCACGGCGGCGAAGCCGCTGCGAACGTCCCATAATGTTATAAATTTGATGAACGGGCGAACGTCCAATGTTGGGGTCGAACTTACGTTCGACTCCAACCACGGGCCCATCCCTAATTGTCACCATTTGAGGAGACCACAAGGAAGGTGTCAGGAAGGAACTGTTACCTCTGGTACTCGGGTCCAGAAGCCTGTGCGTGGGTGCATGTAGCGCCTGTGCATGTGTGTGCGCGTGTATGTGCCAGCATTGGTGCCAAATGGCCCATTTAAGCAGACAGCACCTAGCAACCAGTGCTGTCCATTCTACAGCGTTTCCGTGTTCCGCAGTGATCAGTTCTGAAGACTTCCTGTTTACCTGTGACCCGGCTTGACTTATACCTGCTTGAACTCTGCCTGCAATGTCCCTGGCTTGCCTACGACCATCCTTCTGCCTGACCCCTTTGTACTTCAGTTGCCTGCCTGTTGCCAAACCTGCTTGCACCCGACCACCCAACTGCCTGCTCCTCCTGCACCACTTTGCTCGCATGTTACTGACTTGGCCTGTCTCACTACTCTTCAGTCTTGTATGAACCTCTGGACGACATCTCATCACCATCTGTGTCCGATCCAGCCCTCATGCCCCCCCTACGCTCTAGATATCCCTGTCTGCTCTACCAGAGGTTCTGGAACCAGGGCCGTAAGAGAGGTTGCCCACTGCATAAGTCAGACTCTATTATCAGGTATGTGACAGCAACGGACAGCTATTCCGAGTCTGCGCAGGGGCCCTCTCCGATGGATGATCTAAGTGTGCACCTAGCTGGGCTCACCCATGCGGTAGTGGACTTACAAGTAGAGTACACCCAGTTGGAAAACAGAGTCCTGGAACTCTCCTTGCCAGCTCCATCCAGTGCCAGCCATCTAGCTGGCCATACCATTGTCACCTTGCCTATGGAACCCGAGGTACCCTTGCCCAAGCGGTTCACGGGAGACAGTCGGAAGTTTCAGGCCTTTCGCAATGCTTGCGAGTTATATTTCTTCCTGCAACCCTGCACCTTCTATCTGGAAGCCACCAAGATGGGGTTGGTTATCTTGCTTCTACTAGACGAACCCCAAGCCTGAGCCCACTGGCTTCTGAAACAGAAGGCCCCCAAAACTACCAGCCTCATCCTCTTCTTTCAGTCCATGGACTGGCTTTACGAGGACTCCCATCAGGCCGCCACTGCAGAGGCTGCTCTCCACACGCTACAGCAAGGCTGCCGTATGGTGGAAGATTACGTAGTGAAGTTCCAGCTCTGGAGCACAGACATAGCCTAGTATGATGCGCCACTCTGTTATCAGTTTAGGCTGGGCCTCTCAGAGCTGCTCAAAGATGCGCTGGCCCATATGGGTGTTCCCCGGACTCTGGATACCCTGATCAACCTGGCCATCCACGTCTGCTGGAACGTAGAGCTGAAGGAGCTGCAGGATCTGCACGACGTGCCTGGATTGCATCCGGGGTACCCAGCTACCCGGGTCCAGCCTCACATGCCCTGCCAGAACCTGGACCTTTACGTCGCTCACTCTCTCCTGAAGAGAGAGACACAGACGCCTGACTCATAATCTCAGCCTATACTGCGGAGGCCCCAGACATCTTGTCAGGTCCTGTCCAGTCAAGCATGATAAGGGTCCCCACACCACACACACACAGGAGGACTCTTATCCTTACCCAACTCCTCTACCCACCTTGTCCTTCTCCTTCATCTACAGCTCCCCAGTGGGAATATCCAAGTCCCAGCCATCTTGGACTCTGGAGCCTGCAGCTACTTTATCGACCTGGCCTTTGCAGCCCAACATCAGATTCCCCTCAAACCTAAGACCCGTCGGATGGTCATCCGCTTAGCTGACAGGTCCACTATTAAATCGGGAGCAGTCACTCACGAAACTGTCCCTCTTCTTGCCCGAACAAAGAGCGGCCACTCGGAACACCTGTTGGTGCACGCCATTGTGCCCCCTCTCTTCCCGGTCATTCTGGGTCTGCCTTGGCTCCGGACACACTACCCCACCGTTGATTGGTCCACTAGAGAGGTTCAGTTTTCTCCCTCTTGTTGCCAACACAACTGCCTCCCGCCGGCTCCGGAATCCCCTCCTTTCGTGCTCTGCTTGAACTCTGACTCTGATCCGGAGACCCGCATCGCTGTTCCATCCGTCTACCACAAGTTCTTGGATGTGTTCAGCAAGAAAGGGGCAGAAGAACTCCCACCTCACAGGTCTTGCAACTGCCCGATAGAAAGGGCATGCCCACACGGCCTCTCTGAAAGACAGACAGCTGTAACGCTCCTCACCCGGGAACATCGCTGGACAGCAAACACTGTGAGCGGTGAGAGGGACGATCTTCAGCTTATGTCACAAACTGTGTTACATACAATGTTTATTTTATACATTTTAATGTGAGTGCACACCCCAGAGGGGGGATTGATACTTGTGTGTTGTTTAATGAAATGTTTTATCAAAAGATGACGCATTATGTTAGCCCCATTTGTTGCAAGGAATAGTCATTTAACATTGGAGAGTGGATGCTGTATATGGTTATTACGGAGGAAGAGCTTTGGGTTACCAGCTACAGAGATATCTACACATGATTTTGGGCAATTTATTTACCATCATTTGGTGAGTCTCTCCATATAGGGGGAAAGCCCCACTTTATCATGAGGTGTGGTGGTGGATAGAAGCTCTGAAGAACATATGAATATATGCATCCAAGGATGCACTTTTGGACTATTTGCATTGACTGTTTTTTAATCATTGTTATGCTGGCATCATGTTTATAGTGATGCTTTAGCGCTGCTACACTCAGTTTATTATTTTTGGTACACAGTTTTAAGAATTATTATTGACATTTATAGCAGCAGCTGAGGTCGCCAGTTCTGATTTTTAAAGTTGGAGCCGTTGATTTTATGACTGGCGTTCATAAAGCGCTGATTGCCTGATTGATTGCTCCCTAGAGGGAGTATTCTTGTGGTTTTTGTTTGCACCAATAGAATTGGGCAGAAGTACCTTTTGGCATGATCTACCCACTATCTGAGTTGGAGCTGAAAGCCCTCAAGGCCTATTTTGATGAAAACCATAAAAAATGATTCATTCATCCCTCCACATCACCTGCAGGGGCTGGAATATAATTCTTTGTGGAGAAGGACCACTCTCTCAGACCCTGCATAGATTATAGGGACCTTAATAAGATTATGGTCAAAAAAGTTATCCTTTACCATTGGTCCCTGAACTATTTCAAAGACTTGGAGCAGCTACTGTGTTCACCAAGCTGGATCTCCGTGGGGCATATAACCTCATTTGCATCCGAGAGGGTGACAAATGGAAGACGGCTTTCCGGACACGCTTCGGTCACTACGAATATCTAGTGATGCCCTTCGGGCTCTGTAATGCTCCAGCCACCTTCCAGCACTTGGTGAATGATGTGTTCCGTGATTACCTGGATCAGTTTGTCATCATCTACATTGATGATATCCTCATCTTCTCGGCCTCTCTGGAAGAACACCGCAGGCACATCAGGTGCGTCTTGCAATGCCTACGTCAGCATGGACTATATGCTAAAGCTGAAAAATGTGCGTTTGAGTGCTCCAGCATCCCGTTTCTGGGCCTTAACATTTCAGTCACTGGAAACCATGGATCCACAGAAGGTCTCCACCATTTTGGCTTGGCCAGCCCCAGTTGACAGGAAAGGGGTCCAATGGTTTGTAGGCTTCGCCAATTTTTACAGAAAGTTTATCAAGGGGTTTTCTGCTGTCATCTCACCCATTACCCAGCTCACTAAACAGGACGCCCGCTTCCCCTGAAGCCCAAATGGTCTTTCTGAAGCTCAAGGAACTATTTACCACCGCACCTGTCCTAAAGCACTTGGATTGTACATAGAACTATATCAGACCTCTGAAAAGTATAAGCATTCATATGTACTCAGTACTTGGTTTGGGCCCCTTTTGCAGCAATCACTGCCTCAATGCTGCGTGGCATGGAAGTTATCAGCCTGTGGCACTGCTGAGGTGTTATGGAAGACCAGGATGCTTCAATAGTGGCCTTCAGCTCTTCTGCATTGTTGGGTCTCATGTCTCTCATCTTTCTCTTGGCAATGCCCCATAGATTGTCTATGGGGTTCAGGTCAGGCGAGTTTGCTGGCCAATCAAGCACAATAATCCCACGGTCATTGAACCAGGTTTTGGTGCTTTTGGCAGTGTGGGCAGGTGCCAAGTCCTGCTGGAAAATGAAGTCAGCATCCCCATAGAGCTCGTCTGCAGAAGGAACCATGAAGTGCTCCAAATCTCCTGGTAGACGGCTGCGTTGACCCTGGACTTAATGAAGCACAGGGGACCAGCACCAGCAGATGACATGGCTCCCCAAATCGACACAGACTGTGGAAACTTCACACTGGACTTCAAGCATCTTGCAGTGTGTGCCTCTCCATTCTTCCTTCATAATCTGGGTCCTTGGTTTCCAAATGAGATGCACAATTTGCTCTCATCAGAAAAGAGGACTTTGGACCACTGAGTTTCAGACCAGGTCTGCTTTTCTTTAGCCCAGGTAAGACACTTCTGATGTTGTTTGTTGTTCAGGAGCGGCTTGACAAGAGGGATATGACATTTGATTCGTCTGTGTGTGGTGGCTCTTGATGCGCTGACTCCAGCCTCAGTCCACTCCTTGTGAAAGTCCCCAACACCTTTGAATGGTCTTTTCCTGACAAGCTATAAGCCATAATCATCACAATTATGACAAATCACGGCTTGAACTATCTTGCTCTGCATGTAATGAGTTTCACCTTTTAAGTTGCATTACTGAAATAAATGAACTTTTGCATGCTATTCTAATTTTTCGAGTATCACCTGTAGTCCCTGAAAGTATTGTACCTGCCATACAGAAGACTGCCGAATTCCTGACAGGGAATAACAAACTTCTACAGGAAACCCTGTCTCAGATGCAGGAGTGCAACAAGAGGGCATTCAATAAGCGAAGACGCAGGGAATTGGACCTGCAACCAGACGAACGGGTTTGGTTGGCAACCAAAAACTTAAGGCTGTCATGCCCCTCCAAGAAGTTGGGCCCAAGGTTCATCGGTCCCTTCCCTGTGAAAAGGAAGATCAACAGGGTGGCTTACGAGCTGGACCTTCCTCCTTCCCTGTGGGTCCATCCGGTATTCCATGTCACCTTGTTAAAACCTGTAACCCAAGACCCCTTCCCAGGTCAGAAGTCAGCCACACCTGAGCCAATTCTTGTGGATGGCGAGGAAGAATTTGAAGTAGAAGCCATCCTTGATTGTAGGAAAAGAGGTGGGTCCACCCAATTTTTGGTCAAGTGGAAGGGGTACGGGCCCGAAGGAAGCTCATGGGAACCTGAGGACCACATTCACACTGAGGAACTTGTTGAGTCCTTTTGGAGAAGACACCCAGAGCTAAGAGCCCATTTGGGCATCAGGAGACTGCCCCTTGGGGGGGCAATGTCAGGAAGCAACTGTTACCTCTAGTACTTGGGTCCGGGAGCCTGTAGCGTGTGCGTGTACAGCATTTCCATGTTCCGCAGTGATCTGTTCTGAAGACTTCCTGTTTACCTGTAATCTGGCTTGACTTATACCTGCTTGAACTCTGCCTGCACCCCCCCCCACCCTGGCTTGCCTATGACCATCCTTCTGCCTGACCCCTTTGTACTTCAGTTGCCTGCCTGTTGCTGAACCTGCTTGCACCTGACCACCTGACTGCATGCTCCTCCTTCCTGCACCGCTTTGCTCGCATGTTACTGACCCGGCCTGTCTCACTACTCCTCAGTCTTCAACGAACCTCTGGACGACATCTCATCACCATCTGTGTCCGATCCAGCCCTCGTGCCCCCCTGCACTCTAGAACTCCCTGTCTGCTCTACCAGGGGTTCTGGAACCAGGGCCGTAAGAGAGGTTGCCCACTGCATAAGTCAGACTTTACCATCAGGTACGTGACAGATGGTGAGCCGTGACAGTGCATGCATCAGTGACACAATTCTTTTTGTGTTCCTGCTGGAGCAGACTCTGCGTGGCATTATGGACAGAGTACTGGAGGCAGAGCAGCAGGAGGAAGAGGAGGACTTCCTTTCCTCTCAAGGTCCACTTTATCCAGAAACCATAATTTCTATGTCACAGAACACACAGGAGGATAGAGGGAAGGAGGATGAGGAGGAGGATTCTGCCACTTTCGTAGGCTTTGAAGAAGAGGAAGACATGTGTCAATCTGTAAGTGATGGCTTTCCAACCCCAGGACCCTTGGGAGTAGTACGTGGCTGGGAGGAGGACGTTCCAGATGCTGTCATCTTGAGTGACCCAGAGGAGTCTGCTTCTCAAGCCTCTGCAAATTTGAGGCACATGGGCAACCTCATGCTTCAAAGCCTGCGAAAGGACCCAAGAATATGTGGCATAAAGGAGAAGGATCATTACTGGTTGGAAACCCTCCTTGACCACCGTTATAAGGGGAAGGTCTCAGAACTCATCCCGTCCCCACAGAGAGTGCAGAAGATAAAATCTCTTGAGGACACCGTGAAGAAAGTTTTATTGAACGTTTTTCCGACTCCAGTAGGTTACAATGTTGTGGAAAATGTAGTCTTGATCCTTCTATTGGTCAAGAGAGGAGCGTTGGAGAAGGTGTCCGCCTAAGTGATGCATTTCATAATTGTTTTAGTCCTTGCTGCCCAGGGCTGTCAGCTTCCACATCCCGAAAAATAAAGAAGATTACCGTGCTAGTCAGTGAACTTGTGAGCAGCCAGCACAAACAGCCTTAACAAAATACTGAATATAAAGTGAATATGAGAAAAAGTGTGGCGCATATGTGCATGAAAGGGGTGATCAACCCCCTAATTAAAGTATTGAGAGCAAATTAGGGAAAATACATGAATCATAAACCCAAAATGTGCAAAAAAGAAAAAGTCTATACAGCCACACAATGTATGGTGATTTAAAGTTCAATTAAATTAGTCCACCAGTAAAGAAATTTGTCTCTTGAAGTGAAACATAAAAAATCTGGAGTGACTGAAAAAGACTGGGAAATAAATCTTCAACTGTGCAAGGTAAAAACACCACCATGTATGTATAGGGTACTCTTACCAGATATACCTGGTTTACAGGCATGTGGGTCAGGTTCAACCTCGGGAACACAGGACATCTGGCATCCACAGGATGGAATAGCGATGAAAGGCCGGTCATCAAACCACTTGAAGGGACCGGGCTGGTTTCCAGACATGCAGGCCGGGTTCAATCATGGGCATCCAGGGCGTCAGACATCCACAGATCAAGGTACCAATAAAGAACCAGTCATCCAGCCACTTGAAGGGACCAGGCTCCAGGTGTGGAGGTAGGAGTATAGGGATCCAAATAGTACCACAGCAAGCCTCAGTGAAGAATAAAAGCTACATAGTGTGATACTGTATAACCAGATAAGGTTTATTTATAAAATGGTTGCACTTACATGCTAAAAACTAGTAACGAGCACATGGAATTCCAGGTAGATAAAATTGGCGCAGTAGATGGAAGCAGGATCGTCTAACTGACGCGTTTCGTCTACAAAGACTTCCACAGGGGCATAGGCATCCTGCTCCTACTGCACTATATTTATAAATGATAAAAACCATGCCACAACGAGTCTCCACCCACATGTGACAAAATGGCGGCGGACGGCTTGTGTGTCAAGCCTCGCTTTCAATCTAACTTATAAAATCAAGTGGACATCATTCTGCACATATCCCGCACAAAAGACCCACCTGGTCTAGTACATGTCAGATAGTGCACATAACAGTATATATATAGAAACATCTATAAATGGTAAGACATCAATAGGCCCCGTACTGCTGACACTGACCCTCTCTGTGGGAGGGGAAATCTGTGAATGGCTAGCACAAGACACAGAGATCCAGCCCACAGAGGAGGGTTTACAATTGAGAGTGGCTAGGGGTGTCAAACAAAATGGAGATTCCCATATAGTTGACCTGGAAGCGGAAACGCCGTCATTCAAGACGTCATTTCCTCCACATGACATAACAGGAAATGGCACTGGATACATATAGTTGACCCGGAAGCGGAAACGCCGTCATTAAAGACGTCATTTCCTCCACATGACATAACAGGAAATGGCACTGGATACAACCGCGCCACTTCCTGTCAGATAGCCACTTATGTAGGCAGATGGAGCAGACACCCTACCTCCGTAGGATTACATCACTTCCTGCCAAAAAAAAAAATAATAAATGGTAAGACATCAATAGGACCCGTACTGCTGACACTGACCCTCTCTGTGGGAGGGGAAATCTGTGAATGGCTAGCACAAGACACAGAGATCCAGCCCACAGAGGAGGGTTTACAATTGAGAGTGGCTAGGGGTGTCAAACAAAATGGAGATTCCCATATAGTTGACCCGGAAGCGGAAACGCCGTCATTCAAGACATCATTTCCTCCACATGACATAACAGGAAATGGCACTGGATACATATAGTTGACCCGGAAGCGGAAACGCCGTCATTCAAGATGTCATTTCCTCCACATGACATAACAGGAAATAGCACTGGATACAACCGTGCCACTTCCTGTCAGATAGCCACTTATGTAGGCAGATGGAGCAGACACCCTACCTCCATAGGAATACATCACTTCCTGACAAAAAAAAAAAAACAAACAAACAAAGGACATCATATCCTCCACATCCATAAACCGGAAGTGACGCTCCCACCGCAAGTGTCACTCCTCTTAGTGGCAACCTATCATGTCGCAAGGTGGAGGTAAATTACCCCCCACCACAACGCAGCATATCCAACATGGATACACAGCCATAAATAAACAGGAAGTGATGTCCGCAGTAAACAGGAATGTATCAACCCGTTCGCTGCGGAAACATGGTAGATGGCTTCCACGTTATGCAAAAAACAGAATATCTATATTATAGCATATTAACGTCAAAACCATGGATGATGACAATACAATAAACAAATAAGCAGTCCAATTCATTCAGTACCATGACACATTGCATCAATGGGACATGAAAACCAGAAATAAATCGGGACGCTGAAAAAAATCAGGACATAGAAAAAAAACAGGACATAAATGGAAATGGGACAAAAAATATATACATTACGCTTGGTTGATAAAAGCGTTGATGTCCCAGTCAAAATTAATACCATGGGGCCAGAAAGATTTGAACTCATAGATCCAGGATGTTTCGAGCCGTGATACACCTCTGGTCGTGGCACCCCCTCTCCATGTGGCCACATACTTATTAATAATGGAGAAATCAGTGCCCGTGGGGTCCCTAGCATGATATTTTCGATAGTGCTTGGGCATCGTATGCTTTATGGACCCTTTAATAATGCCAGTGATATGTTCACTTACTCGTACTGAGAAGGGTCTAATCGTGCGGCCAACATATTGCTTTTGGCACGGGCATGTTATCAAATAGACTACATTCTTAGTAGAGCAAGTTGTGAAATGTTTCATATTATAGCTCTTGTGAGTTATTGTGGAAGAGAAAGTGTCAGTGCGTCTAGATTTGCACGCATTAAATTGGCATACACTACATTTTCTGCAGGGAAAATATCCCTTTAGGTCTCGGGAAAAAGATGGTTTAGAAGGAGGGTTTATGACATTTGGTGCCACCTGATTCCTAATGGACGCGGCTCCCCTATAGATGATATTGGCTCTTCCCCTCGGCGCAGGTAATCCTTAGTCCACCGTGGTTTACAGTATTTGGGAGGAAGATTTGGTAGAAAAAGGGCTCTGGATTTCCCTATAAAAGGGACGTCTTTTACATCACATACGGTTAAATTACGCACGTTTAGATCTGCGTGACTGTGAAAGAGAAGGTGTTATTGAGTGTTCTCGATATTATACTTTGTAAAGTGTTGAACGAGATGATTCTTACATCAGATAAACTATTGTACGGGCACGGTTTTCGTTATACAACCGGCGTGCTAATCTGGGAAGAGTCATGCTCATTCACTTGTATAGTGACCGTAAT
>BLSH010151112.1:255560-267838 GCA_018402905.1 Glandirana rugosa | reverse complement strand
TACTGACCTCTATACCTGCCCTACCTATTACTGATCTCTACTCCCTGCCCCTACACACCATCCTAACTTTCACTGACCTCTATACACTGCCCTACATTCAGGTCTGAATCTAGTTGCCCACTGAAGTCAGGCTAAGTTTATATTTTTACAATGACATTAGTTTTATTATACTTTTTCTAAATTTTCCTTGTGTCATCCTTACTATTTAGTTAGGCTTGCTAGTTAATTTATTTACCTCTGGTGATCTTTGAGCTTTTATATTGTTTAAGTAGATCTCCTCCTCTCAAAAGTTGCCTACCCCTGGTCTAAATGCTGCCTTACCCCCGATTGTGGGACCTTGCAGCGCAGACCCTTTTATTTAAATGGGTTGCGTTTGGTGAGTGGTAGTGCAGGCTTGTGGGGGCCCCAGTGCATTACTTTGCCCGGGGGCCCATGGTGGTATTAAGATGGCCCTGCGTACCTGTACGTGATTTTGTGCACATGGTCTAGTGAGCAAGCATGCCGCTGGAGTGCTGCTCCCACTGTGATTGGACACAGCAGGAGCCAATCAGTGGGTCTGGAGGTTGCAATGGCTGCCAGGACCCGCCCATCATTCAGAGGAGCGATTCAACAGTGCTCGGCCTATGTAAACAAGGCAAACCGCTGTTCTGTCAGGGAGAAAAAGAAAGATCTTGTGTTTCAGCTAAGCTGAAATATGGATCTCTCTTTTCCTCCAGTATATCCACTCCCCCCACAGTTAGAAAGCACCCCTTAGGGACATATTTAAGCCCTTGATCGCCCCTGGTGTTAACCCCTTCCCTACCAGTGTCATTTATACAGTGTCAGTGCATTTTTTGTAGCACTGATCACAGTATTGGCATCACTGGTCCCCAAAAAGTGTCGCTTAGTGTCAGATTTGTCTGCCACAATGTCACAGTGCCGCTAAAAATTGTTGATCACTGCCATTACTTGTAAAAACAATAAAAAATAAAAAGTCCCTCAATTTATTCCATAGTTTGTAGAGGCTATAAAACTTTTGTGCAAACCAATCAATATACACTTAGTGGGATTTTTCTACCAAAACGATGTAACAAAATACACACTGACCTAAACTGATGAAGAAATGTGATTCTTAAAATGTATTTATTGGGTATAAAAAAATATAGTTTTTTTCAAAAGTGTCGGTCTTAAAGAGGGAATTAAAAATCTTGCTGTATAGGGAGCTACTGGAGGTCTGGGTCAACAAGCTAGGCTCTGAGAAACGCTTTTCTCAACAATGGCAATTTTTCATTAAGGCAACCTTCTCTACTAAGGCTGAAGAGACTCTTCGATCCCCTTACCTATTTGAACTTTGGCACTCTTCACACCAAGATCGCAACCCCGGCTCCACCCACCGGTCAACCTATTAGCCTCCTCTCCCTCTGCTACCAAGCCGGTAATCGGCCACCAAGGAAACACAACATCAAGACTCTGCCATGACCCCTGTTACATTTTTGTTCTTAATACCAAATGGACTATTACTGTTATTGTTATTATTATTATAGAAGTATCTTTTATTTCTTGATGCACTAATGACATACATTGTCTTTTAACCTGCTAAAGATGTACGTTTTAGGATGCTGACCCAGACACCCTCTTCCCCCCAACCGGGTTTCGGAGGAGAATTGGGCATAAAGATCTTCTTTTTCCATCCAAGCTTCCCTCTTATAACGTCACAGGTTAATCTAGGTATTCTACATGCTGCTTGGTTCCTCTCCCCTCTTTCTCTCCCTATACTACCCTTTCTTCTCCTCTCTCAAATCTACAAGTTCAATCTAATGTTTGTACCTTATGCTATAATCTTTTAATGTATGTCATGAATCCTTTAAAACCAAATAAAATATGTTTTTAAAAAAAAAAGTGTTGCAGAGGTGATCAAATACCACCAAAAGAAAGCTCTAATTGTTGGAAAAAAAGGACATCAATTTTATTTGGGTACAGTGTAGCACGACTGTGCAATTTTCAGTTAAAGTAACGTAGTGCCATATCGAAAAAAAATGGCCTGGTCAGGAAGTGGATAAACCTTCCAGAGCTGAAGTGGTTAAAGGAAACCTGTCACGAGAAGAACATACAAGTTTCTATTTCAGATTTGTCCATCTAGAAATGCTAACTGCCTGTCTGTAATATTGACTTTTGTTGAGTACTTTGAATAGCTGATCTGGGGCAAACATGCAGATAAGGATTTTAGTTAAACTTTTTTCATATGCATATTTGTGATAGTTCAGTAACTTAAAGTTCTGAGCCCAGTGGGTCAAACACTGGGCCTCTGATAAGCCAGGACAACTGGCCCTGTTGTACCGAACCCAGCCAGCGGGAATAGAGTGTGTGCAGTCTGCAGAAAAAAAAGTATTTTTCCAGGCAGCATCAGCTGATGTCTGTCTCAGTCTAAGGTAATGTCCTCTGACTCTCACAGCCCCTCCTCCTCCCTGAATGGCAGACGATGGCCACTCTGCTTCTCTCCAAAGAATCTCCTCCCAGGTGGGTGGTAGCAGAACTGCCTCCAGCCCAGCACACTCCTCGGTGACTGGAGGTGAGTGGAGGGGGGGCCAGCAGGCACAGTACAAGAATGACACAGATCTTCAGGGGAAGAAGGTAATGCACAAAGTGATTTATCATGTGTGACTGATTTACCTATCACACAGCCTGCTGCATGTACATCATGGGGACCATGTAGAGATGGAAGAGGAATAGATGGGGCAGAGAAAAGGACACAAAGACAGAGCAAGGGAATAAGCTATGGTGCTGTAATAGAGTACATGGGGACAAAACAAGATATCAATGCCTTTTACATGGGACAGACACTGCTTTGCTCAGCAGGGGATCTGTATGTTGACTGCCTGCTAAGCAGTAGGATAACTTGTCCACACCCCCTCCGCTTATGGCAAGCGGACACAGACACAGCCCACTTTACTCTATGGGCAGCGTGATATAATCAGACCGCCTGTCCGTTTACAACCGACTGGTACACGTCCTGATCCGCCCAGACAGAGGGTAACAGTCAGTTACACAAATTAATTTACAGCTGTCGCTCCATAGAGGAGAATGGAGGGTCCGATCAGGTCTGCCTGAAAAACAGACAGGTGGACCCAATTCTACCATTCACGCGAAAGTGCCTAAAGTTCAATGTAGAATAATATACATTATTATTACATAAGAATATATATACACATTCCAATTGTACTGTGATAAACTTCTGCAGATCCACTGCAATCTGTTTGCACCAACTTTAGTGTACCATCACCAAGATAAAGCACACACCATCTGCTTACCAAAAAATTTGACTCCTTAAACTTATAAAGTTACATGCACTTGTCATCTGCTGGTTATTTACAGCTACTTCACTCAAAAAGTGACAACACATAGTAGCTTTCTCCCAGGAGCAGCCTTTCACCATTCTGCCTGGTCAGGTACCAACCACAGCAACCCTGTGTATGCAAAGAATAAAGCATGCAATATGCATTGCCAGAACATACTGCTCTGCTTTAGGAAAGTAATGTACTTACAGCAAACTTTACTGGGATAAAGCAACAATTTTTGTTACTTGCCCTGGTATTGCACTATAGTGTGCTTTGTTCTTTGCATTTACAGGGTTCCCTGTGGTTGGTACTGACCAAGCTGCTATACCTACTGTGTTGCTTATTGAGTGAAGTGGTTGTAAATAGCCAGCTTATGACAAGTGCATATGACCTCATAAGTTTAAGTCAAATTTTTTGGTACGCAAATGGTATGTGCTTTGTCTTGATGATGGTACACAGACGTTGGTGCAAACAGCTTGCAGTGGATCTGCACAGGTTTATCACAGCATAGTTTTGCTGAATTCTTTTGTGTGAAATGCATTTTTTATGCTTATTATTTATTGTATTAGCACTTTGGAATGTACGTATATTAATTATTCTCAATATCTATCACTCTATAGCACTTTAATGTGGTACACACTTATATGATGGGTGTTTTTTCTTTATGTTTGCTTATGTAAGATATTTTGTTTTGTTTTTGTTCCGTGAAATGAGTAGAAATTAGTAAAACCTGCACTTTGTTTCAAGGTGGGTCTGGGGAGGGGCCAGAGGTGGTCTGAAGGAGGGGCCATGGGTGGGGCTGAAGGAGGGGGCAGGGTGGGGTTGAAGGAGGGGCCAGGGGTGGGGCTGAAGGGTGGCCCCTCAGGTATTTCTATCAGCGGCCCTGGTCAGACAGGTTACTAGTATTTAGCAGGTCAGCAATATCAGACATTTATTTCTACACCACAGATTTACTTTAAGGGAAAACTATCCATATACTGACTATGTATATTAGTACAATATATATTGTGAATATACAGTATCTGACAAAAGTTAGTACACCACTCACATTTTTGTAAATATTTTAATATATCTTTTCATGTGACAACACTGAAGAAATTACACTTTGTTACAATTTAAAGTAGTGAGTGTACAGCTTGTATAACAGTGTAAATTTGCTGCCCCCTCAAAATAACTCAACACACAGTCATTAATGTCTAAACGGCTAAGTGAGTACACCCCTAAGTGAAATTGTCAAAATTGGGACCAATTAGCCATTTTCCTGTGACTCGTTAGTGTTACAAGGTCTCATGTGTGAATGGGGAGCAGGTGTGTTAAATTTGGTGTTATTGCTCTCACTTTCTCATACTGGTCACTGGAAGCTCAACATGGCACCTCATGGCAAAGAACTCTCTGAGGATCTTTAAAAAAGAATTGTTGCTCTACATAAAGATGGCCTAGGCTATAGGAAGATTGCCAAGACCCTGAAACTGAGCTGCAGCACGGTGGCCAATACCATACAGCAGTTTAACAGAACAGGTTCCACTCAGAACAGGCTTTGCCATGGTTGACCAAAGAAGTTGAGTGCACATGCTCAGCGTCATATCCAGAGGTTGTCTTTGGGACATAGACGTATGAGTGCTGCCAGCATTGCTGCAGAGGTTGAAGGAGTTAGTCGGTCAGCCTGTCAGTGCTCAGACCATATGCCATACACTGCATCAAATTGGTCTGCATGGCTGTTGTCCCAGAAGGAAGCCTCTTCTAAAGATAATGCACAAGAAAGCCTGCAAACAGTTTGCTGAAGACAACATACTAAGGTCAGGAATTACTGGAACCATGTCCTGTGGTCTGATGAGACCAAGATAAATGTATTTGGCTCAGATGGTGTCAAGCATGTGTGGCAGCAACCAGATGAGGAGTAAAAAGACAAGTGTGGCTTGCCTACAGTCAAGCATGGTAGTGGGAGTGTCATGGTCTGGGGCTGCATGAGTGCTGCCAGCACTGGGGAGCTACTGTTCATTGAAGAAAACATGAATGCTAACATGTACTGTGACATTCTGAAGCAGAATATGATACCCTCCCTTCGGAGACTGGGCCACAGGACAGTATTCCAACATGATAACGGTCCCAAACACACCTCCAAGGTGACCACTGCCCCGCTAAAGAAGCTGAGGGTAAAGGTGATGGACTGGCAAAGCATCTCTCATGACCTAAACCCTATTGAGCATCTGTGGGGCATCCTCAAACAAAAGGTGGAGGAGCGCAAGGGCACTAACATACACCAGCTCCTTGATGTCGTTATGGAGGAGTGGAAGAGGACTCCAGTGGCAACCTGTAAAGCTTTGGTGAACTCCATGCCCAAGAAGGTTATGGCAGTGCTGGAAAATAATGGTGGCCACACAAAATATTGACACGTTGGGCCCAATTTGAACATTTTCACTTAAGGGTGTTCTCACTTTTGTTGCCAGCGGTTTAGACATTAATGTCTGTGTGTTTAGTTATTTTGAGGGGACAGAAAATTACACTGTTATACAAGCTGTACACTCACTACTTTACATTGTAGCAAAGTGTCATTTCTTCAGTGTTGTCACATAAAAATATATAATAAAATATTTACAAAAATGTGAGGGGTGTACTCACTTTTGTGAGATACTGCAAAGTGAATGACATGATTTTAAACAAGTCTTCTTATCAGTAATGTTAAATTGCTGCAATTAGAAACAAATATGTCATAGCTAAAATGATGTGTGCTTGCAAAGTAATGAGAAACAAAGATACACTAAATTGTAGTAAAAAGTAAAAAAAAAATAATAGTAATAAAAAGTAAAAAGTAAACAGACAGTGCATTAAAAAATGCTACAGACCATAAATTCATAGTTAAAATGAAATGAATGCCCTAAAATGGTTATTCTTCCTCTGGTGTGCACAGGGATGTGTTATGTGTGATTAGGATTTAAACAGGGGGCTTATATAAATCTGAAAGTTCCCCATTAACAATAATGGTGTATTCAGGTATTGCCCCCATTTGAATGAGTAAGGGGTACAGTACACATTCACAAAAGTGTGAATAAAAACAAAGACATAGGTCTTCATTAAGTCCTTTCATTAAAAAAGGCCAACAAAAAGTTCTACAGTGCACATCTATCATCGATTACATTGTCCAGAGATGTAGATCCACATCAATCACGATACCCAATGCTCCTCAACCCACCAAAAAATTGAATTTTTTCCCATTGCTTCACTCCAGCATCTGAGAGCTCTGGCAGATGACAACCAATATAAGGAAAGGGGTGGAGTTTCCTGGGTGATGACAGTGACCATATATGGATATGACCATTTTTGGTCAGTAATGCCACGAGATCCAAGTAACATCATTGACCATAAATATCCATACAAGGTCAATGCCATCAACCAAGAGACCCTGCCCCTTTATATTTCAGTGGTGGGGATCAGATCTGATGTTAATGGGTGAGTGGTATGTTTTTTTCTTTCAGTGGGCATCGGGAATCATGATTGAATAGACATTACATTTCTGGATGACATGTTTGACAATTGATGTGCAGTTGGGACTTTTGACTTTTATTTTTCTTTCTAAATGTGAAAAACTGTTGTGTTCTTATTAAAAAAAAACTTTACATTGTCCAGGGAATGAGTAGGGGTGCTATCTAAGGGGTACCCCTTATTGATTCGCATGGGGAGGAGCTATATCTTCTTCTTCCATTATTGTTAAAGAGGATTTCCTGATTTGAATAAGCCCTTCAAACACAGACCCCTCCCACAACCACCAGGCCAGGGTTGAGAGGAAGATCCCCTTGTCCTCATCAACATGTTGACAAGAAGCTTTGCTGGTGGGGCCCCGTCTGGCAAGCAGTGTTGCCAACCGTCCGTAAATTTACGGACAGCCAGTAAAAACAGGTAATTTTTTGGGCGTCCGCAAAAGTTCATAGTAAGAGAAATTTGCCAGTAAAAATGGTGGTGACCGGCTCGGGTCAGAACTGTGCATGCGCAGTTCCGGAAATCCCGAGAAGATCCGATCCTAAGCCAAATGACAATCAGACCAGTGACAGTCACCAGAGGAGTCCTCAGTCCTGCCGCGCTGCAATATCCCGCATCACCACCGCCAACCTATGAAAAGGCAGGAGGTGAGTGGGCAGACAGAGGAGCTTCGCTGTGGAGTGGACTGTGGGGACTTGGGAGAGCAGGGAATAGCAACAGCCAGGTGACCAACCGACCCTGCCTCAGCCTGCAGCCCTGGTGTCAGACTCGGTGAGTGAATGAGCGGCGTGCAGTGTCCTGTGACTGTCTATTAAACACGGTGCGGTGGGTGTAGGACTTTTCCCCGGCCGGGACACTCACTCACTGTTAGGTACTCAGTGTCACAGTCAGGCAGCCGGAGTCTCTCCCCCCTCACATGACTCCTGTGACAGTCGGGATGGGACTCGGTGCACACTGATCACTCAGGTGAGGAGGAGAAGGCACCAGAGAGACAGGCAGGTTGCAGCCAATCCCTTCCAGAATCCACAGCACAGGGCAGGCTGATGGTGGAGGTGGACTGCACAGTGAAAGGGGTACAGGAGGAGGACACTGATGTATTGTAGAGAAGTATGGCAATATGAAGGGGGAAGGAGGAGGAAAGCTACCATGTCCTCAGTCTCTGACCATCTCCTGTACAATGTATGAAGTCTCTGACCATCTCCTGTACCATGTCCCCAGCCTCTGATCATCTCCTGTACCATGTATGAAGTCTCTGACCATCTCCTGTACCATGTCTCCAGCCTATGATCATCTCCTGTACCATGTATGAAGTCTCTGACCATCTCCTGTACCACATCTTAAGTCTCTGACCATCTTCTTGTACCATGTCTGAAGTCTCTGACCATCTCCTGTATCCTGTCCTCAGTCACTGACCATCTCCTGTATCATGTCTGCAGTCTCTGACAATATCCTGTATCATGTCTGCAGTCTCTGACCATCTGCTGTACTATGTCTGCAGCCTCTGACCATCTCTTGTATCATGTCTACAGCCACTAACCATCTCCTGCATCATGTCTGCAGTCTCTGAAGGGGATTCTGGAGAGGAGTCAAGAGTGGGAGCGCCGCCAGGATGGGGGTCACTGGAGAAGTCAGACTTGTATGGAATGTGGAGAGGAGACCACAGGATAAAACCAGAGCCGCCAAGCTGGAGCCGACTGACTAAGCCCTGCATGGTGCACCTGAGAGAAGGTCAGTGACAGAGCCGCCATGCCAGTCTGAGGGGGGGCATTGTTGATGTAAGGGGGGAGTGAATACAATAATGTAAGGGGCACTGATATAAAGATTCCCCCTATATCAGTAGTCCACCCCTTACCTTAGAGTATTTACTCTACAGAAGGTGGTCTTTGGTCACCAGAGTGCCCCCCCACTTTTCTTGGCGTTCCTCTTTACATCACAGTCTGCAAGATTCCCCCTTACAGTGCAAGGGGGAACTCAGTTTGTGGACCCTGATGTAAGCGGAAACTCTGATGTAAAGATAATGCAGTGGACTCTGGTATCAGGTGGTTTTTGGTCACCAGAGCCCCCTCTACATCAGAGTTCCCCCTTAGTTCATCATCTGCAGCGTTCCCATTTACATAAGCATTCCCAATCACTGTAAGGGGGAATCCTGCAGACTCTGATGTAAGGGGGAATTCTGTGCTGGCTGGGTTATTAGTAACCTGACCTTCATGTCAATGGAGAAATATGGTTTTTGACTTTTGTGTAACTTAAACATATTGCTAATAGCACTAGCTGTGTGTTTATAGTTAAAATATTGATATTTGCACGGTTTGGCACTGAAAACTGTAGTTTTAGGTACTTTTTTGCAGTGTCAGTAAAAAAATTGGTGTCGCTTGTAAATTTTTGGCATCCTGCCAGTAAATTTCTCTTTGGGGGGTTGGCAACACTGCTGGCAAGGTGCCCCCCATGTTGAAGGCATGGGTCCTAGTATGGTTCAGGAGAGAGGCACATGCTCTGCCCCTTCTTTTTCCTGGCCTGGTAGGCTGCATGCTCAGATTAGAACCTAGTATGGATTTTTTGGGAGATGTAAAAGATTTTTTCCATGATTTTTGAGTAGAGTCTGGTATAAATTAATGGAATTCCAGCCGCTTTGTTTACAAGCAGAAGTAAGTGTCCAGGAGCTGTCATGTTACTGGCAATTTAAACACATTTTTTCTTTGTAAATGTCAGTCTTGCTATAGTAGGTTGAACACATTACAGAGATTAACTACTTCATAGACAGAATCAGCGTATCCCTCAGACATTTTTTCCTGTTCAAAAACAGTTGCCTCCGGCTAAAGTGATTTTTTAAAATAAATTATTTATTCAATTACCATCAATGAAGCACCATCAGAGAACCAGAAAATAATCTTTGAAACACTGATTAGGCACGGACATTTCAAATGCAGTTACTTCCTAGTTTTCAGGCCTAAGCCAAAGTGATGTCATAAGAAGATCTGATGGGATCTTTTCATTGTATGAGTGCAGCTGCATTGAAAGTTTCGCACTGACAGCACGATTTGGCATGAATGAAACTGGGATTATATTACGTAACACAGCAGCCATCTGGAGCTAGGAGATCTATCATTACAGGTATGTCTCAGCTGAAGGAACTCATCCACCCTTAACTGGACACTGCTTTAACCACTTCCCGACCAGCGCCTTAAATAGGCGGCGGCTGGTTTTGAGTGGCTCTACCGGGACATAGCCTACAGCTGCAGGCTATATCCCAGTATAATTTTTTAGAGCTGGCGGTCGGCTATCCAGGGGTGATGACCGATCCGGGTCGGGAGCCGCTCGGTCGTTATCCCAGGGGACATCCCCCCTCCCGCTGCCCTTCTCCGGCCTCCCATCCCACCGGGAGACCAGACCAACGATCCGGCGCCTCCGCCGGCTATAAGGAGACCTGATAGAAGCCGTAATCAGCTCTGATTGGGTCTCCTTCGGCAAATTCCGCAAGCAACGTCACAACGTCACTTCTGGTTTACTCGGCTGCTAACAGCGCCAATTTTAAAAAAATTACAGTATTAAGAATCGCCGTTTTTGGCGATCTGAATACTGTGAAGTGCAAAGGAGGGATGGGGGGTCTTTTGGACCCCCCAGACCTCCAAAAAGAGTACCTGTCACCACATAAAAAAAAAAAAAAAAAAGAAAAAGACCTCCTCTGCACCTCTAACCTGGTAACTGATAAAAAATTTTAAAGCGTCGCCTATGGAACTTAATAAAATACCGGACTTTGTCGCCATTCCGCGAGTGCGTGCAATTTTCAGCTGTGTCATGTATGGTATCTATTTACTCGGTGTAACATCCTCTTTCACAATATGCAAAAAAATTGGGCTAACTTTATTGTTGTCTTATTTTTTAACTCAAAAAAGTGACATTTTTCCAAAAAAAATCGCGCTTGAAAGACCGATGCATAAATACCGTGTGACAAAAAGTATTGCAACGATCGCCATTTTATTCTCTAGGGTGTTTGAAAAAAAAAATAGTAAATAAGTAATTTTCTAGCAAAAAAAACAGTTTTTAGCTTGTAACCAACAAAGGTAAAAAAGGGACCCCGTTGGTAAGTGGTATTAATCTCTATGTATCTTTGCCATGGTATGTGTCAGCTGAAGGAACTCATCCACCCTTAACTGGACTCTGCTTTAATTTCTATGTATCTTTGCTATGGTATGTGTCAGCTGAGGGAACTCATCCACCCTTAACTGGACTCTGCTTTAATCTCTATGTATCTTTACTATGGTATGTGTCAGCTGAAGGAACTCATCCACCCTTAACTGGTCTCTGCTTTAATCTCTATGTATCTTTGCTATGGTATGTGGCCTCATCTATCTGTTGCCCTGTGTGCATTATTATAATGTTTTTGTTTCTCTATAGTGTCTCACCCAAGGTTTATGTGCTGTTATCTTTATGGCCATCTCTTGTCTGTCTTAAGTGAAAGGTCCACTTGATTGTTAGGCATCCTTATACTCACTCATGATTAATTAACACATTTCCACCCCCACCCTTTTACCAGTATAAATTTGAGCACCCTAATGGGGTCAGCACATTGCTGGGGCTGCTTTCTCCTAGTGATGCTTTCTACAAGTGATATGCACTTCATGCTCTGGACTTCAGCGAATGCACAAAGCGATTATACATAGCAAACTGCACTGTAAACACCCAACAGCTTGCAGGTGACCCCATCTCTCTATTCAGCTCTCCTTCCACTCTATAACATGTACTCTCTAACACTCCTTCTGGCACTTGTGTCCTCTATCCTCAAACTCTCATACCTTCACCTCTCTTCTCCACCACCCAGCTTTTATTTATCACCCCACCTTCTGTCCTCTCCCTATTACTGCTCCCACCAACTCTTGCTCATTCTACATCCATATACTGATAGAACCACCAGGACTCTGAGGCATGCCCCTCCATTTAAATCACACTCCCACATTACCTCACTCACCCTCCTGCTTCTCCTAACCTCTGGTGATATATCCCCAAATCCTGAGCCTCCATCATCCATCTTTGTCCGACACTCCCATCTCCCAACACCCTCTGGCAGCAGCCACAACCCACAGAACTTAGTCTCCATTCCTATTCTTCCTACTACCAGCCTCCCCTTCTCCTGTGCCCTCTGGAATGCCCGCTCTGTCTGCAACAAACTCACTGCCTTCCACGACCTCTTTACTCTACCCTCACAGCCTGTTTCTACCTACTACCTCCGAGTCCTAAACCCCTATATAGTGGTCTCCAATCCTCTTCGTCCTCCCACTCACTCCATTACACCCTCACACTAAATTTACCTCCCCGTACGGAGTCTCAGGACCACCAAGATAGTCATATACCTACATCTTACTCGTTCTCAACCACCCTCGTCATTATCCCTCTCCTGTCTTCCACCCCACTATTTATTTTCGACCCACCACCTCTTCTCTCCACTTCCATACTCTCAAACTCCTATCTCCTGTGTTCACGGTCTTCCTCACA
>BLSH010151112.1:228236-239379 GCA_018402905.1 Glandirana rugosa | reverse complement strand
CACTCTACTCAGATCCCTCAGCCCAGGTGTACACCTCAGGTACTCTATCTTAAGTATTTCAAATAACTAATGGAACCCACCAAGGATGTCCCTTATCACCTACAATATTCAATTTAATCATAGAACCCTTGGCGGAGTCCATTAGATCTTCCCCGGACATTAAAGGCCTCACCTTCAACACTTCATCCCACAAAATCAATCTTTTTGCTGATGACATTGTTCTGATGATAACTGACCCATTGAAATCAATCCCTGCAGCATACCACATGCTACAACAATTCGGTAAAATCTCATATTACAAAATGAACACCACCAAATATGAAATACTTGACTTGGGGATAAAACCCAGTGAAGAACAAATTCTCACCTCCCAAATATCATTCCCATGGAGCACAGCAGGAATAAAATATCTAGGAATAATTATGACAGCGCAAACTTCCAAACTACTCCCAATGAACCTACAACCATTAATAACAAGAATCTCTACATAACTAGACAAACTCTTACACATAGAATTGTCCTGGGGGGGCAAACTAGCGGCATTAAAAATGACCATAATGCCACAAATCATATACATCTGCCGCAATTTAGGAATCACATTTCCAGCATACTGTCACGTACCTGGTGGGCGAGTCTGACTTATGCAGTAGGCAACCTCCCTTACTACCCTGACTCAGGAACCTCTGGTAGAGCAGACAGGTGGCTCAGGAGTGCAGGATGGTACGAGGGTCGGACTGGGTCATTGGTGATGGTAGGGAGTCCATTGGAGCACTCGAGCATCTGAAGTGTGGTCGTACAGGCTGGGTCAGCAACTGGCTGGCAGTGCGGTACAAGGGGTCAGGCAAGAGAATGGTCAAGTTCAAGCAAAGTTCGTTAACATGCTGGCGGTAGAGGTACAGAGGGTTCAGGCAGTCGGATGGTTGTAGGCAAGCCGGGGGTTTGCGCAGGCGGAGATCAGACAAGGTCGGGACAGGCCGGGTCGTAGGAACAGATAACAGGTTACGGGTCTCTCAGGAAACAGGTCACACGCTGTAGATCAGACAGCACTTGCTGCAGGGTGCACTCAGCTTAAATAGAGCCGATTGGCGCCGTTTCCGGCACGTGCGCGCGAATGCGCACAGTCGCGCTCACAAACGCAAAAAAAGCGCAAAAGAGAGCCGGGCCTTCAGATCCAGATGAGTCCTCCAAAATGACCGGATAAGTTCCTTGGCATGGATGTGCCTTTCAGGTTCCCAGGAGCTTTCCTTTGGTCCATGCCCCTTTCACTTGACCAGGTACTGAATCAAGCCCCCTCTTCTTCTGCAGTCAAGGATGGCCACAACTTCGTACTCCTCCTCTCCATCCACAAGGACCGGTTCAGGTGAAGCCGTGTTTCTTCCAGGAAACTGATCCCTTGTTACGGGTTTAAGCAAGGTGACATGGAATACTGGGTGTACTTGGAGCGAAGAGGGGAGGTTCAGCTCGTATGCCACTCTATTGATTTTTCTTTTGACTGAGAAGGGCCCCATGAATTTAGGTCCTAGTTTTCTTGAGGAGCAAGAAAGCTTTAAGTTCTTTATGGAAAGCCAGACTTGATCCCCTAGCTGCAGGTCCAGCTCCCCCCGCCTTCCTCTATCAAAAGCTAGTTTGTTGTGCACCTGTGTCCAGGACAGAGTCTCCTGGAGAAGCTTGTTCTTCTCTTCAAGAAAACTGGTGATATCCTGTACGGCTGGCACGGTGCTTTCGGGTACCACTTTGGGAAGGAAGGGTGGTAGCCTAGGTTCATCCAGAATGGTGACTGGTTGGTGGCAGAGTGAACCAAGTTGTTGTATGCGAACTTGGCTACCGGCAGCAGGGAGACCCAATCATCCTGGGCTAAAGACGAGTAGCAGCGCAGATACTGCTCCAGGGTCTGGTTTGTTCTCTCCATCTGACCGTTGGTTTGAGGATGGAGGAGGAGAAGGCCAATTCAATTCCTTAAGTTGAACACAGGCCCTTCCAGACCCTGGACGTGAATTGTACCCCTCGGTCTGACAAAATGTTGGTAGGTAGGCCATGGTGGCGGATAATTTCTTTAATGAAAGTCTCTGCTGTCTGGATTGCTGAGGGTGTACCCTTCATGGGAATGAAATGGGCCATCTTGGTAAGGCGGTCGACAACTACAAGGATGGTCGTGAACCCTTCAGAAGGGGGTAATTCCACTATAAAGTCCATGGAAAGTTTTGACCATGGGCGTTCAGGAATAGGAAGTGGATTCAGAAGCCCCCATGCCTTGGCTCTGTCGACTTTGTTACAAGCACAGGTGGGGTAGGCTTTCACATATTCCCTGCAGTCCTTGTCAGATGATGGCCACCAGAGCGACCTTGAGAGCAAGTCTGCAGTCTTGTGACTACCGAAGTGTCCTGCCAGTTTGTGGTTGTGGCACAGTTCCAGAACTGCCTGACGCTGCTCTTCAGGGATGAAGATCTACGTACCGAACCGCCACAGCCCGTCTTGAAGGGTCAACCTGGGATCAGATGAGGTGGGGGACCCAGCAACAGATCGCCTGATCCGAGATAAGAGATCCTCTTGGACCAACAGGAAATTACGTGCAGGGAGAATTGTATCTGGTGGAGGAGAGTCCCCTGGTTCCAGGAACATCCATGACAGGGCGTCAGGTTTCACGTTTTTAGACCCAGGCCTGTAGGTGATGTGGAGCTGGAAACATGAGAAGAAGAGAGCCCATCGGGCCTGAGTCTCTTGGCCATGCGCAGATATTTCAAGTTTTATGGTCGGTAAAAACTAGGACTGGATGCAGGGCTCCTTCCAGCAGACACCGCCATTCTTGTAGAGCAGACTTTGTGGCAAGGAGCTCCCTATCCACCACATCATAGTTTCTTTCTGGGGGTGTCAGCTTCCGTGAGTAGAAGGCAATTGGGTGTAGTGTGGCCTTTGGCCCTTGTCTTTGAGAGAGGACCGCTCCGACGGCCGTCTTGGAGATGTCTACCTCCATTATGTAGGGTAGAGCAGGGTCTGAGTGTTTCAGGACCGGACCGGAGGTGAAGAGCTCCTTGAGTCGCTGGAAGGCTGCTTGTGCTTCACGTGTCCAATGAAAGCGGGAGTTCTGTTTTGTTAGTTGGGTGATGGGGGTGATCACGGCTGGGAACCCCTTAACAAACGTCCGGTAAAAATTTGCGAAACTGAAAAAACGCTGCACCACTTTCTTGTCGGTTGGTGCTGGCCAGTTTACTATGGCAGAGACCTTCTGGAGGTCCATTGTGATGCCTGAGATGGAAAGGATGAACCCCAGGTAGGAAATGCTGGAGCATTCAAATGCACACTTCTCAGCCTTGGCGTAGAGGCCGTGCTGACGAAGGTGGTCCAACACGCTCTTAACATGGTTTCGGTGCTCCTCCAGGGAAAGGGAGAAGATGAGGATATCATCTAAGTACACAACCGCAAACAGGTCAAGGAAGTCCCGGAAGATTTCATTGACAAGGTGTTGAAACGTGGCTGGTGCATTGCATAGTCCAAATGGCATGACCAGGTACTCATAATGGCCAAACCGGGTCCGGAAGGCTATTTTCCATTCATCCCTTCCCTGATCCGAATGAGGTTATAGGCCCCTCGAAGGTCCAGCTTGGAGAAAACGGTGGCAGAACCAAGCCTCTGAAATAACTCTGGGTTATTGACCGTGATTTTGTTAAGATCTCTGTAATCAATACAGGATCTCAGGGACTTGTCTTTTTTTTCCACGAAGAAGATCCCAGCCCCGGCAGGAGATGTAGAGGGCAGATTAATCCCTTCTCTGGGTTCTCATCCAGGGCTGCTAATTCCTTCTCTGAGAGCGGATAAATTCTGCCCAAAGGTACCTCCGTGTCAGGAAGCAACTCTATGGGGCAGTCATAGGGAAGGTGTGGTGCCAGAGTGTCTGCCCCTTTCTTGCTGAACACATCAAGGAAGTCATGGTATACTGAGGGAACACCAAGACAAATTTCTTAGTCTGGGCCAGAGTCCGGGCAGGATGCAGCTAAGGAGGGTCCATGGGGAGTGATGGGAAACAGTGGTGCCGGCAGTAGGTTGAGTTGAACTGAACGCTGCCAGTGACCCAGTTGACATGGGGGCAGTGTGCCCGAAGCCAGGGAAGTCCGAGGATGACCGCGAATAGAGGGGACGCAATGGCGTCAAACAACAAAGGTTCAGAATGACCGTCTGATGTTCGGGTCAAGAGAGGGATGGTCTCGTGGGTCACGGACCCGGATTTGATGGGGGACCCGTCGGCCAGGTGAAGAGTCTTCTGGCGAGCCTTGGGCTGGAGGGGTATTTGGTGCAAAGCTGCAAAATTCAGGTCCGTGAAGCAGCCGCAGTCTATAATGGCCAGGACTGAGACGTCCCCACTGGGCAGCTCCAGAACAAAGGTGAGTACCACATGCATCTTGGAATCAGGCATGGATAGTATCTCCCCTTGGTTGAGCGGGGAGACTTTGCCCAACTTGACAGGGCAGGTCCGCACAGAATGTCCAGAGCCACCACAATATAGCCACAGGCCATAGGACAGACGTCTCTGCCTTTCTTTGGGGGGGAAGAGCAGGGCGTTGTGGACCAACTGGCCAGGGTACAGGAGAGTGCTCGGAGGAGGAGTATGTGGGGGTGATGGACTTCTCAGTGCATCGTTCCCACAGGCGGCAATCGATCTGGATTGCCAGATCGATCAGGGCGTTTAGGGTCAGAGGTACGCCCACATGAGCCAACTTGGCCGGCGTCATTCCTTGCGGTGTCAGCGCTCCAGCGGCGAAACTCCGACACATAGTCCTCAGCGGGACGGTGGCCCTGCTGGACCGCATGGAGCGAGGCTTCCGTGGTGGTGGATTGGTGCGGGTCCTCATATAACTGGGCCATAGCCTGGAAGAGCCGTGTAAGGTTTGTGGTCTCGGGAGCCTTTTGCTCTAGTAGCCGGTGGGCCCAGGCCTGGTGCCCATCCCAGAGGAGGGAGATGACCAGTCCCACTTTAGTGTCCTCCTGAGAGAAGGTGCGGGGTTGCAGGTTAAAGAAAAGTTTGCAGGATATGCGGAAGGCCTAAAAATTTCTTACAGTCCTCCAAAAACTGTTTAGGCAGGGGCACCTCTGGCTCCATAGGTGCAGGGATGATGGCATGCTGAGGGAGCTCCTGGATTTGATGCTCCAATCCAGAGGTAACCAGCTTGCAGGTCTCTCACAACTTGGATAAGACTGGTCAAATGCTCACACAGTTTATTCGTAAGAGAGTGCATCTGCTCAGACTCGGTCATGGCTGTCTGATACTGTCATGTACCTGGTGGGCGAGTGTGACTTATGCAGTAGGCAACCTCCCTTACTACCCTGACTCAGGAACCCCTGGTAGAGCAGACAGGTGGCTCGGGAGTGCAGGATGGCACGAGGGTAGGACTGGGTCACTGGTGATGGTAGGGAGTCCGTTGGAGCACTTGTGCAGCTGAAGCGTGGTCGTACAGGCTGGGTCGGCAACAGGCTGGCGGTACAAGGGGTCAGGCAAGAGAATGGTCAAGTTCAAGCAAAGTTCGTTAACATGCTGGCAGCAGAGGTACAGAGGGATCAGGCAATCGGATGGTCATAGGCAAGCCGGTGGTCAGTGCAGGCGGAGATCAGACAAGGTCGGGACAGGCCGGGTCGCAGGAACAGATAACAGGTTACGGGTCTCTCAGGAAACAGGTAGATCAGACAGCACTTGCTGCAGGGTGCACTTAGCTTAAATAGAGCTGTTGGCGCCGTTTCCGATGCGCGTGCGTGAATGTGCACGGGCGCGCATGAATGCACACAGGCGTGCACGAATGCGAATAGGCACGCGCATAAGAACAAAATAACACAAAAAAGCGCTAACAAGTCCTTTAGCACAGGTCTTCTTCTAACACATACCAACTGAACTAATTACAGAAACTACTACATAAATTCATCTGGAAGGGAAAAAGGGCATGATGTGCTAATCTCTCACTTACCAGCAGTAAACGGGCAGGGGGAGCAGGACTACCAAACATACACAGCTACTACTGGGCAGTATACTTAGACCAGATCAAACACTGGGTAGGAAAAGAAGACACCCCACTATGGGTAGAGATAGAAACAAATCAATCCCAACAAAAAACGTAACAATATTACTGATAAGTGACCTTTGGAAACACTGGGACCTTACACAACTACCGCTCACAACACAAGCCTCACTAAGGGCGTGGAGGCACCTCTCAAAAAAACACGCCATCCAAGATATCTCACAGACAGCTAAATAACCCATTAATATACTAGGAAACATGATTACCATGCTGGACCAGTAAAGCAGGTCTCATAGAGATCAAACAATTCTACAACAAGAATGGACTAAAGACAGTAGACAGCATTACTAAAGAATATAATCTTAATCCCCAAACACTATTTACAATGTTTAGAATACTACACCTTCTATCGAAAAACCCATTCAAGGGCTTATTCACATATCCCAAAGCATGGAAATTTTACAATGAACCACACCCCAAAACCAAGGGAATATCCCTCTTCTACACAATTCCCCAAAACACCTTAACCTTTCAAAAATCCAACCCCATCAAGAAATGGGAGAAAGAACTAGGACACGCATACCCTCTGGAAAAATGGAAGAAGGCCTTCTACGCCATTGCCAAATCATCCAAATGTAACACTCACTGGGAAATGACCCTAAAAATTACCAATAGGTGGTATTACACTCCTTACAGGGTGGCAAACTTCTCCTCAAAGCAATCAGACCAATGCCGGCACAAATGTGGCCAAGTGGGGAATCTGCTGCACGTAATGTGGGGGTGCCCCGCTATAACAAGATTCTGGACACAGGTCTTCCACCTGATCTCCAGAAGCACAGGTATTATCACACAGGCATGCCCATCACTCACAATTTTAAACCGAGGAATAGAGAACTTTCCACTTGAATACCAACAAGTGGAAACCCACATATTACTTGCAGCCAGATCCACCATTCTCAACAAATGGAAATCTCAACTAGCCCCAAACCTCTCGGAAGTAATCGAGAAGACAAATATGAACATAACATATGAAAAAGCACTAGCAATTAACTCCCTGTCTTACAAAAAATTCACCAAGAACTGGAAAATATGGCCCTTATGCATAACCACCATAGACACATTGATTTCAACCCTTTAGATACTTGTAGAGAAAGGGTCCCAACCTGACGAAGACAGTGGCATACGTACTGAAATACCCCATATATCCTAATGCTATGTATCCCAATGATGTGATTCACCAGACACTCCAATAACTGTGAACTATAGATAACGGTCTGTTAAGCCGTCTCCAGCACATGTGGAATCACAACTGTATGTACTTTGCCTTCTATAACCAATGAATATATGTACTACCTGTGAACTATATTTTCTTTGTACCAACCGCTAATCTTTTCTTTCTTTGTTCTTCAATTTCTTCATTATTTGTACAATATACTGATATAAAACCCAATAAAAATATTGTAAAAAAAAAAAAAAATGAAGAACGCATATACGGCGGGTAGCCTCCAATGGTGGTTGAGCATTTCCCACTTTTCCTATTTTTTGGGGCATCCTTTTTTACTGTTTATTTTTTAATAAAGGATTTGTCAAAAAGTGCTTCTACTCTAGGCTCTATAGCTTAACACCCGTTCTGACACCTAGGGACACTGCCAAGAGATTGGACATGATCAACGACTTTCTCGACCAATACTGCCCCCGACCACTTTCCACCAGGGATATATCTGATCTGGACCGCCCAATCACCCTGGGGGAAACAAAAGCGGCACTTAAACAGATGAAACTGGGCAAAAGCTCTGGCCCGGACGGGTTTTCAGTCAGTTATTACAATACCTTCTCAGAATTGACACTCCCCCACCTAGTTAACGCTCTAAACACGTTGTCCCTTTCACCTCATCACAGCAAAGATCTACTAGAAACCCACATTACAATGATCCCAAAACCAGACAAGGACCCAACACTGGTAACAAATTATAGACCTATCTCCCTCCTAAATGTAGATATAAAACTTTACGCCAAAATTATTGCGAACCGAATTCTGCCACTTCTCCCCAAATTAGTCTCACTGGACCAAGTTGGATTTATTCCTGGTAGAGAGGCGAGGGACAACACCCTGAAAGCAATAAATATCCATCACTCACTACCTCCAGAAATCAGGGATTCTTCCTTTCGTTGGATGCGGAGAAGGCAGAGTGACCTGGGATTTCATGACCGCTACGCTACAAAAAATGGGCTTCCCGAACAAAATGCTCCAATACATTCTTGACCTCTACTCCGCCCCGACAGGAAGAGTGAGGGTCAATGGCCACCTGTCGGATGCCTTCCCCATCCCCAATGGTACTCGCCAGGGTTGCCCCCTATCTCCCATCATTTTTGTTCTCTCCCTGGAACCCATCCTAAATAGATTTAGAGCTAATCTAGATATCAACGGGGTAGAAATAAAAATAAAACAATACAAGCTGACAGCTTATGCCGATGCTATTTTACTGTTCCTCACAAACCCCCTAATAACAATCCCTAATCTGCTCAAGGACTCCTCCCAGTTTAAAAGCTTGCCAACTTACAGATCAACGTTACTAAATCAAGAGCCTTAAATGTCTCTCTGCCCACAGAAACGATGACACTTTGCCAATCCACCTTCCCATTTGCCAGAAACCACCTCACATTACTTAAATCATTCCAAAAAGACCTTAACAAATGGAACTCCGGTCCCTTCTTGCGGTTCGGGAGAGCTGCAACTCTAACAATGAATATACTTCTCCGAATTTTATACATCCTTCAAACCATACCAATCAAGGTCCCCACCTCTTTCTTCTCCACTTACAAATGCATTTGCACACAATTTCTATGGGCCTCCAAACCCTCCAGACTGAACTGGAAAATCCTAGTAACTCTTAAACTGAAGGGCGGCTTGGGACTACCGGATATCCAAAAATACTTTTGGGCCTGCCATCTGTCTAGAATAGTGGACTGGCACTTGCACCGCTCCACCAAGCCTTGGGTAGGTTTGGAGGAGGTGGCCTTGCCGCTCCCACTGACCTCCTCGCCTTGGATCAAACTATCTGCGATTCCGAAGGACATTTTAGACCACCCACTTATAGGTCCTTCTCTGCAAACAGTATAAACGACAAATCGCACGATGCACATAACCTGAATACTGGGCCCCCTTATGCCTTTAACAGGAAACCCAGACTTTTCCCCAGGACAGCAGATGGCACACCCAAACTCCCTACAAGCAGAACCTCACCTTAGGGCAAGAGACCTCTTTGAGAGGGGTAGCCTGGTCCCGTTCCAGTCACTTAGGGACCATCTGCCAAACCTCGATATTCCGTTCTTTAAATACCTTCAAATCAGGCACTTCCTCCAGAGCACCAAGCCGACCTCGGTTTGGGTTGAGGATCTCACATCTTTTGAGACCGTTTGCATTGGTAAAGAACCACAGAGACATCTCATTTCGGACATATACGCCATACTCAACGAGAATATAAATATAAAGAGAAACACAAATATCCAACGTTGGGAAAACATGCTACAGACGGGCTTTGGTGAGGGGGAATGGGAGCAGGCTCTCTACCATATACACAAAGGGTCACTCAACATTATGGCACAGGAGAACAGTTTTAAAATTTACGCGCACTGGTACAGGACCCCCGACAAACTTAATAAGTGCTATGCAAACATATCCCCACTCTGTTGGAGATGCAAACAAATACGGGGCTCCATGCTTCATATTTGGTGGGACTGCCCCCAATACAACCTTTTTGGAAAGAGGTCCACCAACTGACTACCCACATAACAACATATTCACCTGATTACACGCCAGCCCAATACTTGCTCCACCACACGTCCATCCCACAATCAGCCTACAAATGGTCCCTCACCCTTCACCTTATCAATGCGGCCAAATGAGCATACCGCTCCACTGGAAACAAACATCTACCCCCACTATTGTCGAATGGCTAAAAAGGGTTAGCCAAATTGCCAAAATGGAAGACCTAATTTACCAATCTAAAGACAAACCCTCCAAATTTCACAAAATTTGGGCCTGTTGGAGGCATTTCACAAGTTCTAACGAGTTTAGAACACTCATTGCACAATAACTATTACTTTGCAAGAGAAACGACAGTAGACCAACCTGATCATAAAAGGCCCTCTATAAACCTTAGACACAAACACCTATCCTCTCTCCCCTCACCCTCTTGTTATACCTGTCCCTTTCACCTCTTCATAAAATCAAATACCAACCACTATTAAGCATTGGAGGCAGACCATCTGTACTAATTCAGAAACACACGCAGGATCATAGGGGTTTTTAATGTAACAAGACACCCTGACCCACTTGCAGAAAGTTCCCGATTGGGGTGAGTGGGATTTCAGGGGCAACACCTGCGGTCTGATGCCTGTGCATTGCTCGCCTTCAAGCCTGCCTAGGTTTACTCACCAGGCTCAAGTTGCCAAGATAACCCCAATTAACCTTTCCGAATGGACCTGATCACTCACAGCTTGTTGGTAAACCTATTTTTCTTTTTTCGCTTTGATGTCATTCTTCCTGTATAACATGTTAAAAATGTAATAAAAATCATTTGAAAAAAAAAACTGTCTTCTGTTTTTCTTACTTTTTGACACTTTTTTGGTGAATGGGTAGGGGTACGATATACCAGATACCCATTCACATAGGGGGGCTGGATCTGGGGGCTTCCTTGTTAAAGGGGCTTCCAGATTCTGATAAGCCCCCCACCCGCAGACCCCGACAGCCACAGCCCAGGGTTGTCGGGAAGAGGCCCTTGTCCCCATCAATATGGGGACAAGGTGCTTTAGTGTGGGGGGGCGCAGAGCCCCCCCGCCCCAAAGCATCCACCCCCATGTTGAGGGCATGCAACCTGGTATGGTTCAGAAGGGGGCAGCTTGCTCACCCCCCCAATCCTGACCTCCCAGGCTGCATGCTTGGATAAGGGCCTGGTATAAATTTTGGGGGGAACTCACCATTTTTTTTTACAGTTTGGTGTTTTTTTCTTTATTTTTTAATAGCCAGGTGCCAGCATATTTAACTGCAAATAATTTTAAATGGGGTTTTATTCTTTAGAAATATCAGTTTTGCTGTAGCATGTTCTGTATATGCTACAAATGCACCACTTTACAGGTGCGTC
>BLSH010151112.1:208094-220449 GCA_018402905.1 Glandirana rugosa | reverse complement strand
GGCTGCAAAAGGAAGTAAAATGGGGGTAAGAGTAGGGCAAGTGCCCTACAAAAAAATGGGGATAGGGAAAATAAATTAAAATCAAATAAAAAAATGGGAAGGGGGGTGGATGTGGAGTAGGAGCCTAGAGGTTGACTAGGCCGTGACCATGGCAGTGTAGGTGGAAGTGGCAGTGGTTGAGGAGGAGAAGGAGGTAGCCAACATGGTATTTTTTTGTTTGTTTGTTTATAATTGGGGTAGCCCCCAAAATATTGAGGCCTATTCAAAAAAACAAGTATATGAATGGCTGTGTAAGTCCGGTCTAAATGTTTATTCTGCACAAGGTACAGACAAGTCTTGTGGGATCCATGCCTGATTCATTTTAATAAAGGTTAGCTTGTCCACGTTGGATGTGGACAAACGGCTCTGCTTGTCTGTGATAACGCCCCCTGCCGTGCTAAACACACGTTCTGACAATACACTGGCTGCAGGGCAGGCCAGCACCTCCAAGGCATAAACGGCAAGCTCAAGCCATGTGGCCAATTTGAAGACCCAGAAGTTGAATGGGGCAGACCCATCAGTCAGTACGTGTAGGCGTGTGCACACATACTCTTGAACCATATTGCTGAAATGCTGCCTCCTGCTAAGACGTTGTCTATCGGCTGGTGGTGCTGTTTGTTGTGGCGCGCTGCTGACAAAGCTTTGCCACATTTCAGCCATGCTAACCCTGCCTTCTGAGGTGCTGGCGGTGGCACAGCTGCGTTGGTGGCCTCTTCCTCCTCCTCCTCCTCTGCATTCGCCTTGTGCTTCCGCTAAGGTTCCGTTGTCATTTGGGAATGCCCTCAGCAGCGCCTCTACCAGTGTGCGCTTTTAGTCGCGCATCTTCCTCTCACGCTCCAGTGAGGAAATTAAGGACGGCACGTTGTCCTTGTAACGGGAATCCAGCAGGGTGGCCACCCAGTAATCAGAAGAAGTTACAATGTGGGCAACTCGGCTGTCGTTGCGCAGGCACTGCAGCATATAGTCGGCCATGTGTGTCAGGCTGCCCAGAGGCAAAGACAAGCTGTCCTCTGTGGGAGGTATATCATCTGTGTCCTCTGTATCCCCCCAGCCACGCTCCAGTGATGCCCACGAGCTGCGTTGGGTGCCACCCTGCTGCAATTCCTCATCCTCCTCCTCATCTTCCTCATCCTCCTCATCCTCCAGAACTGTGCCCTGGCTTGAATTTTTTTGACCTGGCCTATGCTGGTGCAGGAACCCACCCTCCGAGCCACTTGCGAATGACTGGCCGGATAACCGTGGAAATGACCCCTCTTCCTCCTCCTCCTCCTCATCCTCCTGTGCCACATCCTCTTCCATCATGGCCCGAAGTGTTTTTTCAAGGAGACATAGAAGTGGTATAGTAACGCTGAGAACAGCGTCATCGGCACTGGCCATGTTGGTGGAGTACTCAAAACACTGCAATACGCTACACAGGTCTCGCATGGAGGCCCACTCGTTGGTGGTGAAGTGTTGCTGTTCCGCAGAGCGACTGACCCGTGCGTGCTGCAGCTGAAACTCCACTATTGCCTGCTGCTGCTCGCACAGTCTCTCCAGCATGTGCAAGGTGGAGTTCCACCTTGTGAGCACGTCTCTTATGAGGCGGTGAGCGGGAAGGCCGAAATTCCGCTGCAGCGCAGACAGGCGAGCAGCAGCAGGGTGAGAACGCCAAAAGTGTGCACAGACGGCCCGCACTTTATGCAGCAGCTCTGACATATCCGGGTAGTTGTTTAGAAAATTCTGTACCACCAAATTTAGCACATGTGCCAGTCAAGGGATGTGCCTCAAACCGGCTCGGCCCAGAGCCGCTACGAGATTTCAGCCATTGTCGCACACCACCAGGCCGGGCTTGAGGCTCAGTGGCAACAACCACTCATTGGTCTGTTGTTCAATGCCCGTCCACAGCTCCTGCACAGTGTGGGGTTTATCCCCCAAACATATCAGTTTTAAAACAGCCTGCTGTCGTTTCCCCCTGGATGTGCTGATGTTGGTGGTGAAGGTGTTATGCTGAGCGGATGAGTGGGTGGTCGAGGAGGAGGAAGCGCAGTAGGAGGAGGAGGCAACAGGAGGCAAAGAGAAATGCCCTGCAATCCTCGGTGGTGGAAGGACATGCGCCAAATGGCTAGCCGGCTCAGGGCCACCCGGCACTACATTTGCCCAGTGTGCAGTTAGCGAGATATAGCGTCCCTGCCCGTGCTTACTGGTCCATGTATCAGTGGTTATGTGGACCTTGCCACTGATGGCGTTGCGCAGTGCACACCTGATCTTGTCCCCGACTTGTTTGTACAGAGTCCTTAATGGCTATCAGTACCCCACACTTCTTTTTTGGGCCGTTTGCCATGAAGACGTGAGGGAATTGTGGGAACCGTATTTGCGGGCATTTGGTCACAGCAAAATGTGATTCCTGGGCAAAAATCACATCTTCTTTTAGCAGGGCATTACGCTTGTATGGGCTGTTGAGGCCCTTAGTATTTATAGATATGACTTTCAATGTCATGGTGGTGTTTGTGGTTATTTACATGTACAGGCAGTCCCCTAGTTACAAACACCCGACTTACAAACGACTCCTACTTACAAACGGAGTGAGACAACAGGAAGTGAGAGGAAATCTACCCCTAGGAAGGGAAATTCACTCCTGTAAGAGTTATTATGGGAAAAAGGTGTCTCCACTGATGTTTTATAACCAAGATTTAGTTCCACAACAACCCAAAATTTTCAAAATCCAATTATCATTGGGACAGGAAGTGAGGAGATCTTCTGAACCGAAACATAGACAGCAAAATAAATCTTACAAGTGCGTTAACCATTCCCTATGCTATCCAAAAAGCTTAAAAATATTTTTTTTTGGCTGGAGCTACACTTAAAAATGTACCTGTTCCGACTTACAAACAAATTTGACTTATGAACAAACCTACAGACCCTATCTTGTTTGTAACCTGGGGACCGCCTGTAGTGGAGACTGGAGCAAAAGTGCTGTACCTGTGATCTTTGTGGGTGCTGTAGATAGATAGCGTCTCTCCCAAAGGTCTTCCTGGTGGTGTTGGACTAGATACATAGTCGGGTTTCTGCAGGTTGGATGCTGAGACAGTGGATGGTTCATCATGCGGTAAGGGTTCCTGGGCTAAAGGAGAAGATAAGGGGGAGGAGAAAAAAAGGAAACAATAACAACTAAACATGGGTAAGAAGGCCCTGGTGAAACCCAGGGTAAATGTGCAGCTAACACGGCTGCTAAAATTTGCGGGGATATTGATGCACTAGTGGTCCCACTAGTGCGACATGGATTACCAAAGGAGAGCAACAAACAAAACTGTCATGAGTTCCTGTTCCCACACTGGTCAGTTGATGTGTGGCAGGAGAAGAAGGGTGGTCAAGTCCAAGCAAGGTTCGTTATCAGGCGGGCAGCAGAAGTATCACTGTTCTGCAAACATCTGGAATGTGTGTGTGAAACTATAGCAGAGCGAAACCATATACCTGTTCTTCTCTATGCTGTAGTTTCACACACACATTCCAGATGTTTGCAGAACAGATGTTCAGTTATTCCCGGCTATATTAAAAGTCGTGACAAAGGCCTAAGATCCTGAGGCGCAGGCTCACTGGAATGAACACCATACGTCTGAACCACCATAGGCCATCACTGACGGTCAGTCGGGTGTCGCTGACATTAGTGGAACCGGCCAGGGCTCGTCGCACTTGAGAGAGCACATCCTCATTGGTCAGGAGAAAGTTCCGTGCCGGGAGTATGGTGTCAGGCGGGATGGCATTTCATGGTTCTGAGAACATCCTGGAGAGGACGATAGGTCAGATGAAAATGGAACCTGGAGAAAAATAGTGCTCAGCGTGCCTGCTGGTGTCTCAGTTTCTTATGAGATACTCCAGGCTCTTATGGTCAGTGAAGATGAGAATAGGGTGTGAAGCCCCCTCAAGCAGGTACCGCCATTCTTCTAGAGCCAACTTAATGGCCAATAGTTCCCTATCTCCCACGTCGAAGTTTCGTTGCCGTCATCTTACAGGAAAAGGAAGCAACTGGGTAAAGCAAGGCCTTGACACCTTGGCGCTGGGATAGGATGGCCCCCACTGCAGTTTGCGAAGCGTCCACTTCAAGGACATACGCTAATTCTGGGTCCAGATGCTTCAGAATGGGAGCGGAGGTGAACAGTGACTTGAGTTTCCTGGAAAGCGGCTTGAGCCTCGGGAGGCCAACGGAACCGGATGTTCTGTTTGGTCAACTGCGTGATGGGTTCCACGATGGCTGAGAAGCCTTTAATGAACTTCCTATAAAAGTTTGCAAAGCCCACAAATCTCTGTACTCCCTTTCTGTTTGTTTCACGGGCTTAGCAAGGTGCATGGATTACGAACGTCACGCATATGCTCTATGATCTTAAGGTAGTTGGTTTGCCTCCCTTTTGGTGGGTATATCTATAAGCACCCTGGTCTGGTATCCCTTTGGGGTCTCCATACGATTGGCTATTCAACTTTCAGCTTGGCTATCTGTATTTGGCATACTGATTTGTCTACCTCCACAATTTTGAATCAAGGCTATGATCTCTAAAGTTGCCCACCGGCTCAGTCCTTTGTCTTTATAATCTGGATACTTTCTTAGCCATCTTTTATTTGGCTATATTTACCCTCTACTTAACTGTTGGTTGTTTTGACCCTTCCCTTCCCTGCTTGGAAAGGTTAGAAGGGGTTATTTGTAACCCCTCAAAATAAAAAGGTCCCAGAGTATCTTGCAATATCTGAAGAGTTGTTTTAAAGTATTTTCTGACCACCTACCCCTGAGGAAGATATTGAACATAACATCTAAATGCGTTGGGTTCTTTTCAGCCAATCTCTTGGCGGATTAGTGGTCTTTTATATTGTTGTCATTGTTTGTCATGTATATGTATTGTGGTTATTATCTGTCTGTTTTCATTTGATTACTGTCCATGTATCTATTTTTTGAACCATCTTTTTCTATGGTTCATTTTTAAACATACCAATAAATGTTATTTTTTATGTATATGATTTTTTCTTGGTGAGTTGGTCTTCCTACTTAAAGTCCCAAAGGGGGGTTTTCCTTGTGCTTCTATACCTTTCTGTCTGTTGGTGCGAGCCATTCCAGGATAGTGGAGACTTTCTGGGGATCCATATGAATGCCCATAGTGGAAAGGAGCAGTCCCAGGAAGTGCATGCTAGGCTGCTAAAAGGAACACTTTTTCACTTTGGCGTACAGGCCATGTTGCCGGAGCCGACCCAGAACTTTGGTGACATACATATGGTGTTCTTCGAGGGAAGCAGAGAAAATCAGGATTCATCCAAATAAATTATCACAAAGAAGTCAAGGAAGTCCCAGAACACGTCATTTACAAAGTGTTGAAATGTCGCTGGGGTGTTGCACAGACCAAAGGGCATCACCAGGTACTCATAATGACCAAAGCGGGTGCGGAATGCCATTTTCCATTCATCTCCCTCCCTGATACGAAGGTTGTACGCTCCCCGCAGATCAAGCTTGGTGAAGATGGTGGCTGCTCCTAACCTCTGAAATAGTTCCAGGACTAAAGGCAGAGGGTACCGGTTTTTAATAGTCACCCGGTTAAGTTCCAGGTAATCTATGCACGGCCTGAGTGAGTGGTCCTTCTTCTCCACAAAGAAGATGCCAGCCCTAGCAGGAGAAGTGGAGGGTCGGATGAACCCTTTCTTAGAGTTCTCATCCAGGTAGGCCTTGAGAGCCGCTAATTCAGGTTCAGAGAGGGGATAGATCCTCCTGAAGGGCACCTCTGCCCCAGGCAACAGTTCAATGGGGCAGTCGTAGGGCCTATGTGGGGGTAGTTTATCAGCTCCCTACTTACTAAAGACATCCAGAAATGAATGATAGGCCGGAGGAAGGAGGGTACAGATGTCGGGTTCTGTGTCAGAGTCCAGACAGAGGAGTGGGGTAACAACTTCAGCTCTGGAGGCTAAGCAATGTTGTCGGCAGTAAGGCGACTGTAAGCGAACTGTCCCTGTGGCTCAATCAATGCTGGGATTGTGTGCCTGGAACCATGGTAGACCTAAAATAATGGGACAGAGGGGAGAGGCGATGGCGTCCAGCCACAGGAGTTCTTTATGACCATCCAGTGTGACAGATGGAAGAGGGGCCGTCTTATGGGTAACAGTCCCGGATTTAATGTGCGACCCTTCGGCCAAGCGGATCACCATCTTGTGGGATTTTAGTTGTAAGGGGATGCAGTGCAGTGCAGCAAAGTCCAGGTCAATAAAACAACTGCATGCCCCGGAGTCAAGGATGGCTGGGACCATGATATTCCCTCCAGGAAGTTTCCATGAAAGGAGAATAGTCAGATGAGCTGAGGAACTTGAGGAGCTAGGCAGGTCACTTGAAGCAACTGTAGAGCACTTACATCCTGAGCACGTGGCCTGGTTCTCCACAATACAGACATAGGTTCAGAGTAAAGCGACGCTGCCTTTCTTCAGTGGTGAGTGATGGGCGTAGCAGCCCAATCTGCATCGGCTCAGGGACGTCTTGTGGAGAGGAGGAGGAGGGTGCCGGGTGGAAGGCAGGCGGAACCGGGTAACTGGGAACCCGTTGGATCATCCAGGTGGGGCGTAGCTGCCCAGAAGACCTTTCGGCGCGGCGCTCTCTGAGGCGCCGATCTCTGGAGATGGCCAGGTTAATCAATTCTTCCAAGGTCTTGGGTATCCCCACTCGTGCCAGCTCATCTTTTAAGGGTTCCGATAGTCCCATACGGAACTAAAACAGGAGAGCGACACTGCCCCAGGCTGTATCTGCGCTCCAGCGCTGGAACTCAGCGACATAGTCCTCCATGGGACGTGACCCTGCTGGAGCATATACAGGGTGGCCTCTGCTGTGGCAGCCTGGTGGGGATCCTCGTACAGTTGCGCCATGGCTTGAAAAAATGTGGCCGCTGTGGCGACTTCAGGAGGGTTCTGCTCCCACAATCTAAGGGCCCATGCCTGGGGTTCACCCTGCAGTAGGGAGATGAAGAATCCCACCTTGGTGCTTTCCAGAGAGAAGGTGCATTGCTGAAGCCCCAGTTACAGTTCACATGCACTCTGGAAGACCCGGAACTTACGTCGGTCCCCGGAAAACTTATCTGGCAGTGGGATCTTGGGCTCAGAAGGCAGGGCCACAATGGTGCGGGCTTCAGCAGGGCCAGCGATTGGGGAGGTTGAAAGCTCCTGTACCCATTATTCCAACTGGGTGTAACCCTTCTGCAAGTTCTTGACTGCTTGCTTAAGTCTCGCAAGGTGCGCACACAAATCGCCCATGGTGTAGCGGGTCGCCTGCGCAGACTCGGTCATGGCTGTCCGTTACTGTCACGGTCCTGGTGGTAGAGTCTGTCTTGTGCAGGGAACAACCGCTCTTGCGCACCCAATTCAAGGACCCCTGGTAGAGTAGACAGAAGTCCAAGATTGCGGGATGGCATGAGGGCTTGATGGTCACTGGTGATGATGTGATGATCCAGGTGGTCGTGCTGGTCAGAGGGATGGTCGTGCAGGCTGGGTCGGCAACAGGCAGGCAGTGCGGTACAGATGGGTCAGGCAGAAGGGTGGTCAGGTCCAAGCAAGGTTCGTTATCAGGCAAGCAGCAGAAGTACAAAGGGAGCAGACAATTGGAGGGTCATAGATAGCAGGTCAAGTCCAGCCCGGTCAAACAGGAAGCAGAGTAGTACAGGAACAGAGGGTTTGAGCTGGGGCTCACAGGTCACAGACGCTGTAGAACGGACAGCACTTGCTGCTGGGAGCAGAGGGTTTAAATAGCGCCGATTGGTGCCGTTTCTGGCGCGCGCACACGGGCACGCGCGTGAACGCGAACAAGTGCGCGCACCACCGCGGAAATGGCCAGAAAGCATCTGGACTGATGCTTTTTCCTAACAGTTGGAGGGCATCAAGTAACAACAAACAGCCAAGGAAAAGTCCAAGGAAAAACCAAGCTCAACTTACCTACCAGCTTGAAACCAGCCAAATTGACCTGTCTAACAGTATGCGTTAAAAGGTAGGTAGGCCATCCCTCCTTAAAGGTACAGGGATACACTGGACACCTTTAAGGAGGGATGGGCTACCTCCAGGCCACCTGCCTTCATCTATCTCATCAGCATGCATGTGCTCCCACTGTGGAGTCTCTCACAAGTCAGAGATAGATCTGGAGGACAAAGTGAGCCTTTCCGGGGCCCTCCAGCTTACACATGCATTTGCAAATGTGTTTAACCAATCCCCTTCTTTTAACGCATACTGTTAGACAGGTCAATTTGGCTGGTTTTAAGCTGGTTGGTAAGTTAAGCTTGGTTTTTCCTTGGATTTTTCCTTGGCTGTTTGTTGTTACTTGATGCCCTCCAAAGCTCCTTACTATATAGACGAGTTATAGATGGAGGCATTGGCTTACTTTTTGGATTCCTAAGAGTGTTAGCTGTTCATTAAATTAGTTACAAATTGATACAATATAGCAATAGCAATAAATCTGGTAATTAGGTGAAATGAAATGGAGTTTCGATGATAAATGCAGTAAGCTGTCTTTCGACATCTTGAGTAGGGGAACCATTGATTCCCATAACCTGTCAATGAATGAGAAGCTGACACACGCTATAACACATGCACATGTGTTGGACCTCTGTGTAGATGCTTGGGCTTAACTTTCAGACACAGGGAAGCTAATGTCTGCAAAACATCATAAGTAAAGTTGAACGAACACCTGGATGTTCAGTTCTGTGGGTTCGGCCGAACTTCGCGAAAAAGTTTGGGTTCGGCACCGAACTTGACCCGAACTTAACCCAGAACCCCATTGAAGTCAATGGTGACCCGAACTTTTGGGCACAAAAATGGCTGTAAAAAAGTCCTGGAAAGGGCTAGAGGGCTGCAAAGGAAAGAAAATGGGGTTAAGAGTAGGACAAGTGCCCTGCAAACAAATGTGGATAGGGAAATAACTTGAAATCACATAAAAAAATAAAAAATGGAGGAGGAGGTGGATGTGGAGTAGGAGCCTAGAGGTTGAGGAGGTGGTGACCGTGGCGGTGTAGGTGGAAGTGGCGGTGGAGGAGGAGGAGGTAGCCAACACTGTTTTTTGTTTGTTTGTTTTTTTTTTTCTAATTGGGGTAGCCCCCAAAATATTGAGACATATTAAAAAAAAAATTATACCAATGGCTGTGGGAGGCCGGTCTAAATGTCTATTCTGCACAAGGTACAGACAAGTCTTGTGGGATTCATGCCTGGTTCATTTTAATAAACGTTAGTTTGTCCACGTTGGCTGTGGACAGGTGGCTGCGCTTGTCTGTGATAATGTCCCCTGCTGTGCTAAACACACGTTCAGACACTACACTGGCTGCAGGGCAGGCCAGCACCTCCAAGGCATAGAGGGCAAGCTCAGGCCATGTGCCCAATTTGGAGACCCAGAAGTTGAATGCGGCAGACCCATCAGTCAGAACGTGTAGGCGTCTGCACACATACTGTTCCACCATGTTGCTGAAATGCTGCCTCCTGCTAAGACGTTGCCTATCAGCTAGTGGTGCTGTTAGTTGTGGCGTGCTGCTGACATAGCTATTCCACATTTCGGCCATTTTAACCCTGCCTTCTGAGGTGCTGTCGGTGCCACAGCTGCATTGGCGACCTCTTCCTCCTCCTCTGCCTTCGCCTTGTGCTTTCACTGAGCCCCGGTGTCATTTGGGAATGCCCTCAGCAGCACGTCTACCAGCATGCGCTAGTAGTCGTGCATCTTCCGATCACACTACAGTGAGTGAATTAAGGACGGCACATTGTCCTTGTAACGGGGATGCAGCAGGGTCGCCACCCAGTAATCAGCACAAGTTACAATGTGGGCAACTCGGCTGTCATTGCGCAGGCACTGCAGCATGTAGTTGCTCATGTGTGCCAGGCTGCCCAGAGGCAAAGACAAGCTGTTCTCTTTGGGAGGTGTATCATCTGTGTCCTCCGTATCCCCCCAGCCATGCTCCAGTGATGCCCACGCTGCGCTGGGTGTCACCATGCTGTGAACACGGTTCCTCCTCCTCATCATCCTCATCCTCCTCATCCTCCAGAACTGTCCCCTGGCTTGAAAATTTGTTACCTGGCCTATGCTGGTGCAGGAACCCACCCTCCGAGCCACTTGTGAATGACTGGCCTGATAACCGTGGAAATGACCCCTCTTCCTCCTCTTCCTGTGCCACATCCTCTTTCATCATCCCCCAAAGTGTTTTTTCAAGGAAACATAGAAGTGAGATAGTAATGCTGAGAACAGCGTCATTGGCACTGGCCATGTTGGTGGTGTACTCGAAACACCGCAATATGGTACACAGGTCTCGCATGGAGGACCACTCCTTGGTAGTGAAGTGGTGCTGTTCCGCAGAGCGACTGACCCGTGCATGCTTCAGCTGAAACTCCACTATTGCCTGCTGCTGCTCGCACAGTCTCTCCAGCATGTGCAAGTTGGAGTTCCACCTTGTGGGCATGTAGCATAGGAGGCAGTGAGTTCCGCAGATAGGCGAGCAGCAGCAGGGTGAGAACGCCGAAAGCGCGCACAGACGGCCTGCAATTTGTGCAGCAGCACTGACACGTCCAGGTAGTATTTTTAGAAATTTCTGCACCACCAAATTCAGCACATGTGCCAGGCAAGGGATGTGCATCAAACCAGCTAGGCCCAGAGCTGCTATGAGATTTTGCCCATTATTGCACACCACCAGGCCGGGTTTGAGGCTCAGTGGCAACAATCACTCAGTGGTCTGTTGTTCACTGCCCATCCACAGCTCCTGCGCAGTGTGGGGTTTATCCCCCAAATATATCAGTTTTAAAACAACCTGCTGTCGTTTCCCCCTGGATGTGCTGAAGTTGGTGGTGAAGGTGTTACACTGAGCGGATGAGGAGGTGGTAGAGGAGGAGGAGGAAGCGCAGTAGGGGGAGGAGGCAACAGGAGGCAAAGAGAAATGCCCTGAAATCCTGGGTGGCGGAAGGACATGCGCCTTATTTGTGCAGGGAAAGGATGGCTCTCCGGGAAAAGTAGTGGCGGCTGGGAACCACGTACTGTGGGACAGCCACCGCCATCAGGTTTGTAAAACTGTCCATGTCCAACAGACGGAATGACAGCATTTCAAAGGCCAGGAATTTTGAAATGCTGGCATTCAGGGCCAGGGATCGTGGGTGAGTAGGGGGTACTTCTTCTTTCTCTCCAGTTTTTGGGAGATGGACAGCTGTAAGCTTCCATGGGACCATGGTGTGGAAAAGCTTGGGGACGGTGGCGGACATGGTGGAGTTGCTGTCACATCATCTGTTTGCTGGGTGGTAGGTGACACTGGCACTGTAGAGGTGGAGGAAGAGGCCGAGGCAGCAGCAGAAGAGGAAGTAGGAGGAGCCCGAATCCTTTCTTGGATTTTGAGGTACTTATTCCACTGCAGCTTGTGCTTTGCATTTAGATGCCTGGCCATGCAGGTTGTACTCATGTTTAGAACATTTATGCCTCGCTTCAGGCTCTCATTGCACAGCGTGCAAACCCCTCGTGTCTTGTCGTCAGCACATTGTCTGAAGAACTGCCACACCGGGGAACGCCTTTGAGCTGCCTTTGGTGTGCTAGGTCCCTGGGTACGGTGGGTAGTAGCAGGCGTACTGTCTAGGGGATGGTCGCTCCGCTTTTACAACCTGCTTCCTCTTTTGCTGTGCTGGTGCCTCTGGGTGACCACCACCTCTTCCTCCAAACTGCACAGGTTACTCGCATGACCTTCATTCCATGTGGGTTGTAGGACCTCATCATGCTCCACATCATCTTCCGCCCACTGATAGATACCTTGAAATGAGGATGGCGGCACTCCAGGCTTGATGCAATTAAAATTTATTTAAGTTCCAAGAAGATCATTCACAAAGTATAAATGGAGCTGGATACAAGTGAATAGGTAACGCGTTTCACACGTCTAGCGTGCTTCGTCCCAACCATAATGGAAATCACAATCAACCATACTTTTATATGCAAAAACTCTATTATTTTTTATAATAATCACAGGTGTTCTCATTTTGATTGAAAGTGACTCCTAGTTAAAGACTTCATTCAGCTGTGCAGACAGATCTCATTCATGTTGATTTCCACCTGTTTACAAAGGGCCAATCGAATGTATCAAACCCTTAAATTCACGTTAACCCTTCGGAGAAAGTCAACAAATACATAATATCTCCTATTGTTAGTATGTATAAATTCTGTAATTCTAAATCACATTATGCACTGCTAAAATTAAAGACTTACTTACTATTAAAAAACAAAAAACAGATACAGGCAAATCATCCCTTATAAAGAACACAAGGTTAAATATAAACCAAGTGAAAGGGAGGAAAGAGGAGGAACGGGAATCTGTATATGTAATGACCTGTA
>BLSH010151112.1:189801-201694 GCA_018402905.1 Glandirana rugosa | reverse complement strand
TACAGGTCATTACATATACAGATTCCCGTTCCTCCTCTTTCCTCCCTTTCACTTGGTTTATATTTAACCTTGTGTTCTTTATAAGGGATGATTTGCCTGTATCTGTTTTTTTGTTTTTTAATAGTAAGTAAGTCTTTAATTTTAGCAGTGCATAATGTGATGTATAATTACAGAATTTATACATACTAACAATAGGAGATATTATGTATTTGTTGACTTTCTCCGAAGGGTTAACGTGAATTTAAGGGTTTGATACATTCGATTGGCCCTTTGTAAACAGGTGGAAATCAACATGAATGAGATCTGTCTGCACAGCTGAATGAAGTCTTTAACTAGGAGTCACTTTCAATCAAAATGAGAACACCTGTGATTATTATAAAAAATAATAGAGTTTTTGCATATAAAAGTATGGTTGATTGTGATTTCCATTATGGTTGGGACGAAGCACGCTAGACGTGTGAAACGCGTTACCTATTCACTTGTATCCAGCTCCATTTATACTTTGTGAATGATCTTCTTGGAACTTAAATAAATTTTAATTGCATCAAGCCTGGAGTGCCGCCATGCTCATTTCAAGGTATCTATCACTATCTGCAGCAGCAACAGGGCGAAGCACCCAGGAGATAGCAATCAACCACTTTGAGTGTCAGATTCCCCTGGAGCAGCTGAACGGTGTTTTGATCTTCCGCCCACTCTTCACCACTTCCTTGTCAGTCTGCACACTGTAGAAAGTTGCAGCAGTTGGCATCTGTGTTTCCTCATCATCATCAGAGACGTGCTGCGGTGGTGTTTTCATGTCCTCATCCTGCAACAGAAGTGGTTGGGCATCGGTGCACTCAATGTCTTCCACTTCTGGGGCATGGATGGCCCACGCAATGCACACCAGCAGAGTCGTCAAAAAAGCATAAGAGACTGCTGCATGACTTGTTGCTCAGACTGCTTGGCTGATTTACAAGGGGCTGAGGTGAAAGACAGATGGCCATGGGGTTCAGGTGCCAACTCTGAGCTTTCAGCAAGGGACCGGGTGGGAGACAATGTGAAATAATTGGAGGCATTGTCAGCCACCCAATCTAGTATTGCCTGTACTTGTTCTGGCCTCACCATTCGTTGAACAGCATTCGGGCCTACCATATAACGTTGAAGGATCTGTCGGCTACTCGCACCTGAGGAAGGTGTTTCACTTGTGCGTGTAGCTGGCACAGATCAACCACGTCATCTCCTTGCAACAGTAGCTTCACCAACACCAGCACCACCACGACCACGTCCCTTATTTGATGCTCTCCTCATTCTGGAGGCAAATGTACTATTTAGCACAAATTTCGATTATTTTTTAAACCAGCAATGTCGACGCACTTTTTAATTTTGTGCAAGAAATGCACAGCAAGGTGCAAATATACTGTGTAGCACTATTTATTAACACTAAAAAAAAAGAATAATAAATTATTAATCTTTTTTTTATAAAAAATCAACAATGTAGACACACTTTTTTTTTTTGTGTAAGAAATGCACAGCAAGGTGCAAATGTACTATGTAGCACTATTTATTAATATAATAAAAAAAAAAAGATTATTCTTTTTCTTTTTAAAAAAACTGCGATGTAGATGCAGCAGGATCCTCTCCCTACACCAGTATGAGATGATTTTAGAACACTAATCTGTCCCTCACACCAGCAGCAGGAACCTCTCCCTATAGCAGCATGAGATGATTTTAGAACACTAATCTATCCCTCACACCAGCACCAGGAAGGAACCTCTCCCTATAGCAGTATGAGATGATTTTAGAACACTAATTTGGACCTTGTGTGCTGGCGGTGACAGAACACTGTAACTTCTTGCAGTTACTTTTGTTGGACGGAGGAACTGAGCCTTATGTTGTCAATTCATTTTCAAATTGTGACGAAAGCCACCAGTCAAACAGGTGGCCAAAAATTGTACCTTGTGTGTTGGCGGTGCCAGAACACTGTAACCCCTTGCAGTTACTCTTGTTGGACGGAGGAACTGGGCCTGATGTTGTCAATTAGTTTTCAAATTGTGATGAAAGCCCCCAGTCAAACAGGTGGCCAAAAATTAGGCCTTGTGTGTTGGCAGGGCTAGAACACTGTAATCCCTCGCAATTAGTCTTGCTGGACAGAGGAACTGGGCCTGATGTTGTCAATTAGTTTAAAAATTGTTATGGCATGACCCTGTAAATCAGGTGCAGAAAAATTGGGCCCTGGGGGTTCGTGGTGCCCTAAATACAACATATAGTTCTAGATTATGAACAGGAGGAATAGGAGCAGTGGCAGTCTTCAAGGGATCCCAGATCCCTAGCAAATTTAATCAGTTGCATCAGCATCAGGGGCTTGATAACTGCTGATCCAGGACTGATTGATTTTTATAAATGTGAGCCTATTAACCAAGTCTGTGGACAGGCGCACTCTTTGATCGGTTACAAACCCTCCAGCAGCACTAAATGGCCATTCAGAAAGCACGCTGGATGCAGGACAGTCCAGTAGCTCAGTTGCATATTGAGAAAGTTCCGGCCAGTGGTCCATCCTCAAGACCCAGTAACTAAGTTAATGCTCAGTTGGAAAGGTCTCCAAGTCTGCTCTTGCCCCTATATATTCCTGCACCATATAATGCAGATGCTGACGATGGTTGCTTGAACTTATCAGGCCTGGGTGCTGAGGACTGAAATTTTTTTTAAAGGCATTGCTCAGCCGGCCACCTTCTCCATCACTCTGCCTCTAAACAACCGAAACATCAGAAACACGTTGTTCAGGGCCAGCAGCAGGACATGGTAAACTCCCAGGGTCTGGAAAGGCGTTGCACAAACCTTTCTTCAAGGTATCCTGAAGTTGCGCAGGCAGGATGAGTTCTGCAGCTTTACCCTTGTAACGTGGATCAAGAAGGGTTGCCAACCAGTAATGATCCCTCTCTTTGATACCATGAATCTTAGGGTCTTTTTAAAGGTTTTTCAGAATCAGAGAGCCCATGCAGCATAAGTTTGAGGAGGCATGAGTATCCTCTGGGTCACTGAGGATGACATTATCAGGAACCTCCTCCTGCCAGCCATGTACAACTCCTTGGGTTTCTGGGGCCTGAAAGCCATGACCCCTTGAAGACTGCTGCGTATTATATTCCACATCCATGCTGACACAATCCTTCTCCTCCTCCCGTGTGTTTGGTGGCTCTGCAGGAATGCTCTCTGCATAAAGGGGGCCTTGAGAGGAAAGGAAGTCCTCCTCTTCCTCCCTCTGTTCTGCCTCAAATGCCCTGTCCGTGATTCCAAGAAGTGTGTGCTCCAGAAGTAATATTAGTGGGACAGCCTCACTGATGCATGCATTGTCGCAGCTCACCATCTTTGTGACCTCCTCAAATGGTGACAGGACAGTGCATACATCCTTGATCATTAGCCACTGACGTGGCAAAAAAAAGCCAAGCTCATCTGAGCTTGTCCTGCTGCCATGCTCACAGAGGTACTCATTGATGGCCCTCTGCTGTGCGTGGTGTCGCTGCAGCATTGCCAAAGTTGAGTTTCACCCGGTGGGCATGTGAAAAATGAGGCGGTTGTTGGGCAGGTGGAATTCCCGCTGGATGTCAGCCAGTCGGGCACTGGCATTGTATGAACGCCGGAAATGACCACAGACTTTTCTGGCCTGCCTCAGGATATCTGGTAAGCCTGGGTACCTGGTCAAGAAACACTGCACCACCAAATTCAAGACGTGTGCCAAGCATGGAACATGTGTCCATTGTCCCAGTCGGAGGGCAGAGAGAAGGTTGGTGCCATTGTCGCATACAACCATTGCTGGCTCAAGCTGCAGTGGCGTCAACTACCTCTGAGCCTGCTCCCGCAGAGCTGAAAGAATCTCTTCCCCAATGTGGCTCCTGTCCCCAAGACAGCCTAACTCAAGCACCCCATGGCATCTTTTAGCCTGACTGCTTGCATAGCCCCTTGAACGCTGAGGGAGAATTGCAGGTTCAGGGGACAATTATTCAGAAGAGGTCACAGAGGTAGAAGAAGAGGAGAGGGTGGAGGAGGAGGTGGATGTGGAAAAATCACCACCAGCTTTTTGGAGGCATGGTGGCGGAACTATTTCCAAAACGTAACCCTGTACTGCATCCTTCCCAGCTGCCAGCAGAGTTACCCAGTGCGCCGTGAAAGAAAGGTAACTTCCCTGACCCTTCCAGCTGGACCATAAGTCAGCGGTAATATGACCGCACTGTTCAATGAGGCCAAAACATTGCCTTCCACATGTCGGTAGAGAACTGGAATGGCCTTACGTGAAAAGAAATCTCTTTTGGGAACATGCCACTGTGGGGCAGCACATTCCACAAATTCATGAAAGGGCGCAGAGTCTACCAGCTGAAAAGGCAACAGTTGGAGTGCTAGCAAGTTGGCCAAGCTAGCATTAAGACGCTGAGCATGTGGATGGCTGGGACTGTAGTTCTTTTTATGGTTCAGCAACTTGGGTAGGGATATTTGTCTGCTGAATTCACTTGGTGGTGTACTGCTAGCAGATTGCTGGCTGCAAGTACTAGTTGTGGCACACATTGCTACACCTTCATTCCTCTCAGTGCAGGTTTTGGAGAGGACTGCAGGTATATTAGGGGTTGAGATCCCAGATGAGGAGCAAGGAGGACTCCACCTTGTTTTCTGGAGTGGGTCCTTCAGGTACTCTTGCCAACGGACTGCATGGCTGGTCATCATATGTCTTGTCAAGACAGTAGTGCCCAAGGGGCTGGAGTCCTGGCCGTGCTTGACCCGCTTCAGACAAAGATTGCAAATGGCAACGTTGTGATCTACTGCATATGTGCTGAAAAATGCCCACACCAAAGAAATTGTGGAAGTCGGCAGGGAGGCAACAGTGCCCTGCATCTGTGGAGCTCTGTGGGCTGATGCAATTGGGTGGCTGCCCTTAAGCTGGCCCCTGGAGGACATCCTGCCTTGTTGGAGTTGGGCCTCCTCCTCACTTTCCTCCTCTCTTCTCTCAGGCACCCAAGTACAGTCCGTGTCCTCATCATCCCTTCCCTCCTCATCACTGGAGCAAACTTGGCAGTATGGTGCAGCTGGGGGAACATGACTGCTAGTTTCTTGTCCTTTTGCGGCACCCCCTGTCTCTAGGCTCACGCTACTCCCTTCCTCAACTACTCTCAATACACTGTGTGTATATCTGTATACACTAGACTGTATATATTTGAAGACAACACGTCAAGTAGTGTGCTATATACCATACACCCCCAAATACACTGATATATAGTGCACACTCAATACACTGTGTGTGTGTGTATATATATATATATATATATATATATACACCAGGCTGTATATATTTTAATACACCATGTCAAGTAGACTATATACCTTAGGTACAGATATATAGAGCACACCCAATACTCTGTGTGTGTGTGTGTTTATATATATATATATATATATATATATATATATATATATATATATATATACCAGGCTGTTTATATTTTAATACACCTCTTCAAGTGGACTACATACCTTAGGTACAGAATCAGATATATAGTGCATGTTCAATATGCTGTGTGTATATATATATATACCAGGCTGTATATATTTTTATACACCACGTCAAGTGGACTATATACCTTAAGTACAGATATATAGTGCATGCTCAATACGCTGTGTGTGTACATATATATATATATATATATATATATATATATATATATATATATATTTAAATACCAAATGAAAGTCTATCAGCGCAATCAATGATTATAATTAAAAGCCACTGAACACCATAGGCAAATATACCAAATCCCATGTAAAAATATCTAAAAGTAAAGGGTGCAGCACTGAAGCAATGAATAACACTCAAACCAGCAATTAGATCATACAATAAGTCCATAAAATATGACACCCAGTGTCTAAGTGCTGATTCTCTTTATAAGCGCTTCTGTGCAGTTCCACCACCTTAGGGGTTACTAGCAGCTCACCTTACCACTATGACCCTTATTACAAGGGTCACAGAGTGCTCATTGTCTCACTCATAGATGGTTTGTGGCAATATGGCAGCAGATGACAATATTCCTCCCCTTATCAATTCCGGTTTTGTGGAATATTTCATAAGCTTACAGAGGATCGGCTCAATATGATCAATTGTTGCATAGAAAAGAGAAACATATATAGTGCTCTCCATTTGAAAGATAAAAAACTACTTTATTAAAATCAGGTATTCACATTGTTGGCACTGTAAGCTCAGTGCTCGGCATGAAAACATGTATAATCCATAATCCAGCGAGCGTCACTTCTGCATCCGCTGACGAAGTTCCGGTGTGTGGAACACAACGCGTCCGGAAGTAGGAAGTGACGTCTCCCGCGACCAACGCTGTCTCCATAGCTGTCATTCTGTATGGATTATACATGTTTTCATGCTGAGTTTGAGTGATATTTATATACCAGGCTGTATATATTTTAATACACCACATCAAGTGGACTATATACCATAGGTACAGATGTATAGAGCACACTCAATATGCTGTGTATATATATATATATATATATACACACACACACATACATATTCACACACTAGACTGAATATATATATATATATAAATATATTCTTTTTTTTCCATACACTAACCTGTCTGCACTAACTGACAGATATATTTTTTTAGATTCTATCTATCTAGTTAGCTTCCTATTTTTTGTCTATTTTTAACAGTTTTTAAAATATAGCTATGCAAACTGCCTGTATACAGGAACCTACACTCTCTCTCTATCTGTACAAGTGGCTTTATATAGTGTGGGGCGTGGATTGAGACTGCTGTGCAGTGATTGGCTAAAGGCATCATGCCTTTAGCCAATCAAAGCTATCCCTGCAGGCAGCTCGCTGATTGTCCAAAGCATGCAGGTAATGTGCATGCTTTGATCAATCAGCGAACGGCATTCTGCCTCCATTTTAAAACATTATGGGGTGCGCAAAGTTGCCACGAACGCCCCATAATGTTCGGGAACACCCGAACTAGCAAACAGCAGATGTTCGGATTGTACGTATGTTTGATCCAAACACAAACAGCATCCCTACCTGTGATCACAGCCCTTCCCCCTCTGTCAGAACGGAGATCCATTTTATATACACGGACCTCCTTTCTTTCACTGTGGGGGGGCCATTGCGGGTAGCCGGCGGTGATCGAGTCTGCCCTACCCACTCCCTGCCCCCCCCCCCGGACACAGTGAGCGCAAGTGCGCCTCAAGTGGCGCGCTCGCGCTCACAATGTTAGTCAGGTGACGGCGGTTCGCAATAACGAGTCACCTTGCCGCCGTCACGCTGTGGCAGGTGGTCGGCAAGTGTACTCAAAATCACAAGTAAATTATCACTTTGAATTAATTTGTCCTAAAGTATTCCTCAGAAAATGTGTTATACTTTATTTGTGTTCATTCTAACATGGTATAATTCAAGCACTCCAGGAAAAATAAACCAGATTTTTTTATATAAATTTTGCATTTTAATGCATTTTAGTACATACCAGCAGGGTAAAGAGTATAGCAATGTACATTAAATCACAACCCAAGTCAAAGTTATTGAAATGTATTTTATTTAGTTTTATATATTCAGGGCATAACAGACACATTTATATAATATTACAAACACAAACAAATATATAAAAGGACAGTGGTAGAAATGTAAGAACCATTAAAAGTGTTTTTTTTATTACAGAATTATAAAGCATAGAATTAACCCCTACAGGGTCCTGTGTAAGATATCTCAAATTATCAATTGAGTGTATGCATTGTTTCTTATATAAGAAAAGGAAATGGACAACTGGGTTTGTTAGAATGGTGGAGTGATATTGTCATCCCCATTGGGAGGGTAGTGAGCATGACAAATAGAAGGCAGTAGGGGAAAAAAAGGGAAGAAAAGGTGGAGGGAGGAGGTGGGGAAAAGGAGAAGGATGAAAGTGAGAGAGTTTGCATGGTACCAAGTTTCAATTTGTCTCATGAATACCAGTAGTGTTTACTTTCCTCTGTATTGACAAAGTCTAACCAATTAAAAAAATGTGATGACTTAGCATATCTTCAGATGAGGAGTCACAATGCCAGCATGATTCAGGAGATTTCAGAAAAAATAGGATGAAGTGAGTGTTGAGTCCTATCAGGGGTGTAGATAAGGGGGTTTTGGGGTGTTCAAACCCCCCCAGAGCATCCTGCTAAAAATAAAAAGTCTCTGCCCTGTGGTCCCTCATGGTGCCAGCACTGCAACAACAAACAGCGGAGCACAGCAGTCAGTATTGTGGGCAAAGTGTCTGCAGCAGGTCGGGTGTAACTTTTTGCACATTATCACAGGCACTTACGTCACGCTGTGCTTGTTACAACCAGGCTGTGCTGGGTTTCCGGCAGACAGATCATAGACACACTGGGAGCGGGCGGCATCTGTAGTCCTGCCCAGTGGCGTAGCATGGGGGGTGCGAAGGGGGCAACCGCCCCGGGCGCAAAATTTAGAGGGGTGCTGTAACAGTCCCTGTCCTGCAATCTCTGTCCCTGGTTCTGGGCATTTTCATTCCGGGACAATACAATGTCCTGGAATGAAATTGAGGTCACCACCACCACCATCTACTAACTAGTACTTACATTTCCCTACACTTCCGGAACTGGTTGCTAGGGCCAGCCCGCCTGGCGTCTAGCAACCAGTGACATCACAGGCTCTCAATCTCTCAGTGAGGTTGGGAGTGAAGCCTGCGCTTAGTGCTGCTGCACCACCTCCACCCACCTCGGCACAACCTCCTCCTTCTTCGGCACCCAGCAGCAGGGACTGGTGTGATCTTCAGACCGGCAGTGTCTCCTCTCCACCCACCTCCTTCCTCGGTGCCCTCGGCATGTGGACCGACTAGCATGGGGCAAAAAGCCCCTTGTCAAACTTATGATGCCGGAGAGTCCACGTTGTCTAGCAACAATGGCCGTTCTTGGGGTGCAGGCAGGTGGTTGGGGGATCAGTCTCATGGAGGTGATCAGTGATGGGTCGAGCTGAGGGCAGATAGGCCTGAGAGTCTGGAACTCGGGAGAATAGTTCCACCGCGGCCCCTTCCTCCTTGATCTCCCCCCTCCCTTCCCAAGAGGTGAAAAGCAGCGGGAGTAGCATCTCCCGTCCTGTGCCTCCAGAGCATGGACTGCTCCAACTTCCTCTCTGCAGTAACATTAGGCCCGGAGAACAGGACAACTGGAGACCCAGAGGACAGGCGGGAGGCGCATGATGCCAGGGAGTTGCTGAAAGGATACCGCCGGATCAAGGAGATTGGCATTGAAGGTACAGAACATACAGAGACTGGGACAGAGGAGGGACTGCAGATCAGGATAGAGCTAGCAGTCTCTCTCATCTCCTCTCTCTCAGCGCCCTTTCCCTCAGCTCAACTGTCTCTCTCAGCCTTGCCTCAGCCTCTCTCTCAATCAATCCAAATCACCAGTGCTGCAAAAGCACACAATTGTGCAAATATACAAATAAACAAACTAATTTTATATAATAATCAATAGAAAGTTCATCCATAGCCATGAAGTTCATTTATAGCCATGTTTTTTGGATGCTTTTTATTGATTGTTATAGAAATATGTTTGTTTATTTATATATTTGCATAATTGTGTGTTCTTGCAGCACTGGTGATTTGGATTCACTACCCAGTAGGTCTATCTTAGAATTATTTTATTTGATGAATTGTTATATGAAGAAGTCTGTAATTTATTTATTTGCTTTATTTGCACAATGAGGTTGAGGTCTCTTGCAGCACCGGTGTTTGGGACTCACTACCCAGTAGGCTTATTTTATAATATTTCAGTTAATGGAAGCAACATATGTCAAATTCACACTATAATACTTTCAGTACCCTGCAGTTGAAATCAATACCCAGTGGAGTTTTGTATTTATATTTTTATATATATATAAAAAGTTAACTACAAAACCCTACTGGGTATTGATTCCAACTGCACGGTGCTGCAACAAGTATTATTGTGTGAATTTGACATATGTAGCTTCCATTAACTGAAATTTTATAAAATCCCCACTCGTAGCACCTATGATGGCTAACCTATGTATAAAAGATGCAACACTTATTTTCAGGCTGTCCGGTTATGTCATCCCCTGTGTGAGCCAGTGGTGTATGCAGGGGAGAGGAATGAGCACCAACAACAGATGGGACATAGGAACCCATGCATGATGTCACCACTCCAGACTTTAGCAGCCATTATCAAGCATGCTCTCCTCTCCCCTTCAGCCACAGCTGACTAACAAGGGATCATGTGACCAGACTGTAGCTAGCTGAAAATAGGCAAGTCCGCAAGTTGGGGGGCGCAAATTAGTTACCTCGCCCCAGGCGCTGACAACCCACGCTACGCCACTGGTCCTGCCCACTGTGCCTGACTGTCTCTACACTCTGTACTTCCCGCCTTGGACTTCGGAGGAGAAAGGAGCAGAGAACCAGCAAGGTAGCAGTACTGCTGCTAAGGAGCTGAGCCTCCCTCTTTCCCTTTTGGCTTGCTTGCTGCCTGAGAGACGGTCATCACAGACGACTTACCACTACTGCTGTGCTGCCATTGAGGTAAGGGAGTCTGCGGCAACTGGCAAAATTATTCATTAATCACTGGATTTGTGGGTTACCATTTTCTACTGCTTGGTTGGTACTGATAGTAAAGCCTGGCTGTCAGCTATGTTATGGTGCTGACTGTAGAGCCTAAGGGCTGAGGGGTTGCCAGGCACAACAATAGTGCTGCCAGAGCCAGACTGGACCGTTTGTTGCCTTCAGTGCCCTGGACCTTTTTTAATTGTGTTGAAAAGGCAATAATAAGCCCCGGCTCACACTAGAATGTGGTGCAGAAAACCTGCAATACATCTCATGCACAAGTCTGTCTATAATGTGGGGCAAAAGGGGCAGCTGCCCTGGGCCCATCCCCAGTCATTGTTGTAGGGCACAAAGCAACTGCCCCTTGCATCTCCGCTGCCTGTAAAAAAGATGGCTGCCAAATATTACTGGGGTGGAGTTGGACTACAGCTGTGCAGCTTGGTTCCGCCTGGTTCCCGGCTTGGTGCTCTGTCATCTCTTCCAATTCCCAACCAACCACTGCCTGACCTGCCCTCACATGACCTCCACATCCCCCTAACAGCCAATCACTCTACCCTCTAACAACCAGACCTGTGATCAGTGGGGAGGAGAGGTAGGGACTGCTCCTCCCTCCTCTGTAGAGTCCATGCTAAAAGTCTTGGACATGTCCTCATTGTCGGTGTCACACAGTAAGTAAATGACATGTATGGTTTGTGGGGAAACTGACAGCACCTGTTATGGTGATCAGGAAGAACCATTGTGAGTGACAATGTATAGGGATATGAGGTCAGATAGTACATGGATGGTCTCTGACCATCTCCTGTAGTACAACTGCAGTCTCTGACCATCTCTTGTATGCCTGCAGTCTCTGACCATCTCCTGTAGTACATCTGCAGTCTCTGACCATCTCTTGTACACCTGCAGTCTCTGACCATCTCCTGTTGTTCGTCTGTAGTTTCTGACCATCTCCTGTAATACACCTGCAGTCTCTGACCATCTCTTGTATGCCTGCAGTCTCTGACCATCTCCTGTAGTACATCTGCAGTCTCTGACCATCTCTTGTACACCTGCAGTCTCTGACCATCTGTTGTAGTATGCCTGCAGTCTCTGACCATCTCTTGTACGTCTGCAGTATATGACCATCCCCTCTAGTACACCTACAGTTTCTGGCGCGCTCCTGTACTATGTCTGCAGTCTCTGACCATCTCCTGTAATATGTCTGCAGTCTCTGACCATCTCCTGTAGTGTTCTCTACCAGTCTCTGACGTCCGTATGATGTTGTCTACCAGTCTCTGACGTCCACATGTTCTCTACCAGTCTCTGACGTCTACATGATGTCCTCTACCAGTCTC
>BLSH010151112.1:162470-176885 GCA_018402905.1 Glandirana rugosa | reverse complement strand
AGTGATACACACATTTTGCAGAACAGTGATATGGGTACTTCCGGCTTATTTATACTTTTTTGACACAGTTTGAAGATGATTTTAGAACAGTTCTATGGCCTCTAATGTTAATTAATACTTTTCAGACCCATTTTGAAGATGATTTCCATTTTTGCATTTTTTATGTTTTTATTTTTTTAAAAATATTTAAAGTTATTTCCCTGTCCCCATTTCTTTGTAGGTCACTTGTCCCACCCTTACCCACATTTCCTTCCTTTTGCAGACCTCTAGGACCTTCCAGGACTATTTTACAGCACTTTTTGTACCTAAAAGTCCGGGTCTCCATTGATTTCAATGGGGTTCGGGGTCCGGGACAAAGTTCGGGTTCTGTCCGGACCCGAACCCGGACTTTGACCCGAAGTTCGGCCGAACCAGCAGAACCCGGACTTCTAGAAGTTCGCTCAACTCTACTAGTAATGATGGCGAACTGTGATTTTTATGGGGATTGTGATATTGCAGCAGACATGTCGGACATTTCTGATACTTTTTTAGGACCAATGACATTTATACAGTGATCAGAAATTTAAATATCCACTGATTACTGTGTAAATGTCATTGGCAGGGAAGGGGTTAACACTAAGGGGGTAGTGAAGGGGTTAACTGTGTTCCCTCATTGTGTTCTAACTGTGTGGGGGATGGGCTGGCCGGGACATAACAGATCTCACTGATCCCGATCACAGGGATCCGTAGATCTGTCATGCCCCCCCAAAGAACATAGAACTGCCATGTTTGCATCTGCAGTTCCCTGCTCTGACAGGCGATCGTGGGTCACGAGCGGACATCAAGTCTGCCCGACCCGCGGGCACGCCCACACAGCGCGCTACAGCTGCACGCAACACCGCCGCCTGTGAGTGAGCGCCGGGAGTGTGCACAAAGGACGTCGTCCCGGAAATTCAGATCCTCGCTGGAGCCGTACTTCGGCAATAGCACAGAGATTAAGGGGTTAAAGGAAATCATAATACATGTAAGTGCAAGCATTTAAAAAAGCACAGCATTATGAGGTCGGAACACATTCATATTGCAAATTACATTCTTCAACACACAAATATGCATACATTATGGTGTTATCCTTCAGGCTAAAGTGATATGGTGAGGAAACTTAGAAGGGTACGTTTCCTTTTGGTAGAGAAGTTAGTTTTAAAAAAAATGAAAGAATATTCAATTAGAAAAGTAACAATGGGGCTAATTTACTATAGCTACAAAATGTGCTCCAGCAGTGCCTGAAAATAACTCCCAATTAAAGGCAATTAAGACTTCAACTCTGAGAAACTGAGCGCACATGCAAACAGAACCGAGCGCTATTGCCGGGACAGTGGAACTTGCAAAAAGTAAAGTCAAACTTGCAAAAAGTAAAGTCCTCCATTTAAAGCTTGTATGGAATTTTCTTGCCATGAAAAGTGTATGGGGACCTGGGTACTGCCATAGGTGACATGTCTCAATAGAAAAAAACATTTTTAAAACCATAGGCCCTTCAGGTCTGGTATGGATTTTAAGGAGAACCCCATGCCAAAATGTAAAAAAAAATTGTGTGGTGACCCCCCAAAGTCAGTACCAGGCCCTTCAGGTTTGGTATGGATTTTAAGGGGAACCCTGCACCAAATTAAAAAAAATGGCGTGGGGGTCCCCTCCAAAATCCATTCCAGACCCTTATCAAAGCACGCAGTCTAGCAAGGTGGGGGGGCGAGCACCCCACTCTGAACCGTACCAGTCCACATGTCCTCAACATGGGGAAGGTGCTTTGGGGCCCCCCATGTTGATGGGGAGAAGGGCCTCATACCCACAGCCCTGGCCGGTGGTTGTGGGGGTCTGCGGGTGGGGTGCTTATCACAATCTGGAAGCCCCCAGATCCAAACCCCCTCTAAGTGAATGAGTATGGGGTACCCCTACCCATTCACCAAAAGTAAAAAAACGTACTTATCAAAATCTGGAAGCCCCCTTTAATAAGGGGCCCCCCAGATCCCAACCCTCTCTATGTGAATGAGTATGGGGTTTACTGTAAAATAGCTCTCCGATGTCTTTTTCCCGGTGTCTTCTCTCCCGTCGCCATCTTCTCCCGATTCTCTCTTCTTCCTCGTAGCCATCTTCTGTTGTCGCCATCTTCTCCTGCCGCTGTCTCTCTTGCCACCTTTTCCTTCTGCTGTCTTCTTACTCGCTGCAGCTGTCTTCTTAATCACCGCCGTTCTTCTTCCTCACCGCCCTTCTTCTCCTGATGCTGTCTTCCTCTGTTGTGATGTCCCCCTCTGTCTGTTGTGATGTCACAAGGAGGCGGGCTCTCCGGGTGACATCATTGGATGTCCACGGTCCAAGGCTATTTAAGGGGCACCAGACAGCGGGTGATAGCACAATGAAGGAAGACGGCAGTGTGCAACAACACAGTGGAGGAAGAAGGCGGTGACAGAAGATGGAGGCAGGAGAAGATGGCGGCGGCAGTGACAACGACCGGAGAAGACAGCGACAGAGGATGGCGGTGAGGAGGAAGAGAGAGGCGGGAGAAGATGACGGCGGGAGAGAGGACACAGGGAAGAAGACACTGGTGAGCTACTTTACAGTAAAGGAATTGTCAAAAACCTGCTCTTGATTTTTTCACTTTGCGCAGCTTTTTTGGTGAATGGGTAGGGGTACGATTTACCCCATACTCATTCACATGGGGGGTGGGATCTGGGGGCCGCCTTGATAAAGGAGGTTTCCAGTTTCCTATAAGCCCCCTGCCCACAGACCCTGACACCCACCGGCCAGGGTTGTTGAGAAGAGGCCCTTGCCCCAATCAAAAATACAAAGCACCCACTCCCATGGATTTTTTTGTTTAATATTTGTTTATTGAAAAAGAACAGAGTACATGTTTTATGCAGCAATATACCTTGAAGGGACACGAATAGTTATCAACATAAGTGTTTAACATCCATAGACCATCAGATACGACAAGTTCAATATGTGAAACTAGAATATTGACCATACAGGGGATATCCTAGGTCTAAATATACGTTATAAAGCAGATTCACAGTCAGGTAGAAGAAGAAGTAGTAAAGGTTGGGTTATTTAAGAATAAGAGAACAAAAGAGGATAGAGAGAGTAAGAGAAGAAGACTAGGAGAGGGTGAGTAGGAAGGGGGAGGGAATAGGAATGGCGAAGGGGCAGAGGGGTGCTGACAAACAATAATATGTTCTAAACTTTACACTTAATTATTGTATTAAGAAGTTGCATTTGGCTGTATAACATCAGGGGAAGACACTCATAATGTTCTTGTACCAGGAGGTAGACTTAAATGCAAACCAAAGAGACCATATCTTAGTGTGGCAATCCACTTCTCCTTTAGCAATGTAGGTTAGTTCTTCCAGGTAGCAGACCTCATTAATATTTTGTACCCATTGTTTTGTAGAAGGAATTGTGGGTTGACCCCAAAAGGCCAGTATTAAGGCCTTAGCAGTGTTTAAGAGACGAGGGACGATAGAGTGTTTGTATGGGCCAATAGGTTTGACAGTACCATGAAGGAGAATTGTCCATGGATCCTCTGGGATAGTGAAGCCTGTTATTTGACAGATTAGATGGAGGATTTCTGACCAGTAAAGCGGATAGATGGGCATTCCCACTATATATGGGCATGAGAGGCATTGTTCCCACAGTTCCTCCAACACAACGGGGAACTGGAGGGGAACATACAATGCAGTTTGGATGGGGTGTAGTGCCATCTGGTCAATAGTTTGTTTCTGCCATTTTAGATGATCAGCTTCCCCCTTGGCTAAGTATTCCGGATATGAATGATTTTGCATATTTATGAGAGCCTTGTAGAATTGTGATATACAGTGAGTAGGTGGGTCTTTACCTGCCAATATGGTTTCAATTGAAGCCAGATCCTGTAGCTCTCTTAAGGGTTGAGGTAAGGATGATGTAAACCATTGCAGTTGATTTTATCGCCACTTGTCCATGAAAGAAATTGGTTTAGGACAAGGATAGCTGGGAGCGCCTTGAGAGTTTTTGAATGAAGAAGATGGTGAAGCCGAAGAGGACCTTCTGGAGACCAGGATTTAAAACCAGAGTCCATTGATCCTGGTAGGAAGTAGTTGTGGTGTAGGAGCGGCATCAATGGAGAGTTGTAGGACCAGGCAAATTTTTTTGTGTAACGTATCCCAAATGTAGATATAGTTAAAGGTGAAGACAAAGAAGATAAGGTCCCTGAGGAGCGGGGTATCCAAGGAAGGATAGATAAGTCAATTCCACTTAGAGTGTTCTCCAGCTGAACCCACAATTTAGAGGTGGAAGCATATTGCCAGTCCAATATGCGAGAGAGAGCTATGGCATGAAAATAAGATTTAAAATCTGGAAGAGCAAGACCCCCAGAACACTTGGACCTAGAAAGAGTCTACCTGGCAATTCTGGGGTGTCTGTCTCTCCATATAAAGTGGGAGATCAGGGATTGGAGAATAGAGAAGAATCCTATAGGAGCACCCAGTGGTAACATCTGCAATGTGAAAAGAATGCGTGGTAGGACATTAATTTTTATAATATTTTGCCTAACCAGGAGTGGGACAGAGGACCATTTCCAAAGGTCCAATTTTATATTGTTTAACAGTGGGATGTAGTTGTGTTTAAATAAGGATTGGAGATGTGGGGTAAGATAGATGCCTAATTATTTTAAGTTGTTCAGCTTCCAATGGCAGGGGAAAGCGGGTTTTATATTTTCTGCTTCTTTACTATGAATATTAATGTTTAAAATTTCAGATTTAGATAGTTCTATTTTAACATTTGGAAGTGATTGGAAGGTGTGGACAGCTGACATCAAGTTTGGAAGTGAAATTCGAGGTTGTTATGTAAAAAACAAGATATTATCTGCGTAGGCAGTGTATTTATGGGCTCTAAGGCCCACTCTAACTCCATGAATGTTATCATTATGTCTAATTGTGGCTAAAAAGGGTTCTAATGAGATGGCAAATAATAAGGGTGAGAGGGGGCAGCCATGTCTAGTGCCATTATGTAGTATAAAGGGTTCACTCAATAAGCCATTTATTTTAATTTGGGCAGGAGGTTGGGAGTATAAGGAAGAGATGCGATGGAACATTTTGGGACCTAATCCAAGAAACTGCAAAGTCGTCTTGAGGTAGTCCTGGTCCACCCTATCAAAAGCTTTTTCAGCTTTTTTTGTAGAGAGAAGAAGGGTGGGCTGGGCTTTTTTGCATACAAAATTAATTAGAGAGTTATCTCTGGCTTCCCTGTTAGGGATGAAACCTGCTTGGTCAGCTGAGATCCATTTGAGTAGGAGAGGAAGCAGTCTAATAGCTATAACCTTGGTATATAGTTTGGTATCCACATTCAGCAAGGATATGGGACCGTAGCTACCACAAAGGGTGGGGTCCTTGCCCCCTTTGGGAATAATGGTTATGTGGGCAGAGAGGGATTCCAGATGCAATTCCATGGATTTAGAAATGGAGTTAGCGTTGGCTGTCAAGTATGGGAGTAAAATGTTGCCAAATGTTATGTAGCATAGGACTATGTACCTATCAGATCCTGGGGCTTTTCCAAGGGGTGTGGGTTTTAAAGCCTTTTGAAATTCCTCTACAGTAAAGTCTGCATCTAACTATCTAAGATATTTACGTGAAAGTTTAGGGAGTTTGGCTTGTTTCAAATAAGCAATAATGTTTAAGTTTCTCTATTGGGGATAAGGAAGGTAAGTCTCCATGGACGCTATAAAGGGTGGTATAAAATTCCCTAAAGGCTTTAGAAATTTGGGGGGAGGTGTGTGCCAGTTTGCCTGAAGGGAGTTTAATTTTTGATATAAAGGAGGCGTTTTTTTCACACGTAACAAGTGTGCAAGTTGTTTGCCGAGTTTATCACCCCATTCATATCTGGATTTGGATATTAAATTAAATTTCATTTTTATTTGAAGGTCAAGGAGAGTTTTGAACACTTCTCTCCCTTGCTTGAGAGCCTCCAGGTGTGCTTTGTGCAATGACAGCTTATGTTTTTTATTGAGATCAGCAACCTTTTGTAGTAGGCCTTTAAGTTTAAGCTCAATCAATTTGCCCCTCATTGTCGCCTTATGGGCCTCCCACAATAAGGAGGGAGCAGTATCCAGAAAGGTATTCTCCTTGAAATATTGTGTCAGAGAGACGGACAAGAAGGATACATCTACTGAACTTGACAGGAGAGAATCATTGAGCCTCCAATTATTGGTTTGAGGGGGTAGAGAGGGGTGCAGTGTTCTATGGGGTTGGGGTAGGGTGAACAGAGAGGGGGCAGGGTTCTATGGTGTATGGGAGCATGATCTGAGATAGAAGCAACACCAATGGAGGCCGAGCGCAAGAGAGGGAGATGAAAATGATCAAGGAAGATATTATCAATCCTTGAGTAGGAATTATGTGTTTTGGAGTAGTAAGAAAAATCTTTCTCTTTGTCATTGTGGCAAATGGGGAGAAAATAGCCTGATAGAGGTGGAGTGGATAAGATGCATTTCCTGGAGGAAAGCTATAGAGCAGGCAGCCTGTTTTAATTCAATAACAACAGTGCAGAGCTAGATGAACAAATATGTTAACAATAGGGATGGGGTTCGTGTTCGGATCGAGCGTATGTTCAATCCAAACATCCCCTGTTCGCTGGTTGGGGTTTTCGTGAACATTATGGGGCGTTCACGGCAACTTTTCACACCCCATAATGTTTTAAAATGTCGGTGGAATGCCGCCCGCTGATTGGCTAAAGCATGCACATGACCTGCATGCTTTGGCCAAACAACAGGCGGCCTGCTGTGAGAGCTTTGATTGGCTAAAGGCAACCTGCCTTTAGCCAATCATTGCACAGCAGTCTCAATCCACATCCCACACTATATAAAGCCGCTTGTACAGCGGCTCTATGATAGTGTGTCGACGGCTGTGTTAGAGAGATAGTGTAGGTTCCTGAAGACAGGCAGTTTAGATAGATAGATTTTTAAATATGTTAAAAAAATAAAATAAAATAGATAGCTAACTAGATAGATAGTTAGAAATCTGTCAGTTAGTGCAGACAGGTTCGTGTAGGGAAAAAAAAAATAATATAGATATATCTAGATCTATCTAACATCTCTATCTCTCTATATCTTTATCTCTCTATCTCTCTATCCACACACGCACAGTGTACTATATATCAGTGTACACTGTACATAAGGTATATAGTACACTTGACTTGGTGTATTAAAATATATACAGCCTGATAGATATATATATATATATATATATATATATATATATATATATATATATATATATACATATATACATACACACATACACACACACCGTGTATTGAGTGTCCACTATATATCTGTCCATACGGTATATAGTACACTTGACATGGTGTATTAAAATATATACAGTTTTTAACCCCCAGAGCCCTTTTTTGCATTTGTTGTTTACAAGTTAAAATCCATTTTTTTTTATAGAAAATTACTTAGAACCCCCAAACATTATATATGGTTTTCAAACACCCTAGAGAATAAAATGGCAATCATTACAATACTTTTTGTCCCACAGTATTTGCACAGCGGTCTTTCCAGCGCTTTTTTTTTTGGAAAAAAAATCACTTTGAGTTAAAAAAATAAGACAGCAGTAAAGTTAGCCCAATTTTTTGTATATTGTGAAAGAGGATTTCATGCCGAGTAAATAAATACCATACACGACATGGTTGAAAATTGCGCACACTCGCGGAATGGTGGCCAACTCCCGTACTTAAAAATCTCCATAGGTGACGCTTTAAAAAATTTTAACGGTTACCAGGTTAGAGGTGCAGAGGAGGTCTTTTTGCTAGAATTACTGCTCACACTCTGGCGATTGTGGCGATACCTCACATGTGTGGTTTGAACACTGTTGATGGTATTCAGAATCACCGTTTTTGCCGATCTGAATACTGTGAAGAGCAAAGGAGGGATGGGGGGTCTTTTAGACCCCCCATCCTTCCACAAAGAGTACCTGTCACCATATATTACTATCACAAGGGATGTTTACATTCCTTGTGATAGCAATAAAAGTGATCAGATTTTTTTTTTTAAAGGAACAGTGTTAAGAGGAAATATATAATAAAATAAATGTAAAAAAAAATTAAAGCACCGCCGTAAATGGGAGCTCGAGCAGCAAAGAAAACGCATATGTAAGTCATGCCTGCATATGAAAACGGTGTTCAAACCACACATGTGAGGTATCGCTGCGAGAGTGTGAGCAGTAATTCTAGCAAAAGACCTCCTTTGCACCTCTAACCTGGCAACCGTAAAAAAAATGTAAACTGTCACCTATGGAGATTTTTAAGTACCAGAGTTTGTCGCCATTCCGAAAGTGTGCACAATTTTCAACCCTAACATGTATGGCATCTATTTACTCGGCAAAACATCCTCTTTCACAATATACAAAAAATTGAGCTAACTTTACTGTTGTCTTATTTTTTAACTCAAAAAAAGCATTTTTTTCCCGAAAAAATTGGGCTTGAAAGACCACTGCGCAAATACCATGTGACAAATAGTATTGCAACGATCGCCATTTTATTCACTAGGGTGTTTGAAAAAAAAATATGTTTGGGGTTCTAAGTAATTTTATAGCAAAGAAATGATTTTAACTTGCAAACAACAAGTGTAAAAAAGGGCTCCGGGGCTTAGGTGGTTAAACTAATTTACATCATCAGGCCCAGTTCCTCCGTCCAACAAGAGTAACTGCAAGGGGTTACGGTGTTCTGGCACCGCCAACACCCAAGGCCCAATTTTTGGCCACCTGTTTGACTGAGGGCTTTTGTCAGAATTTGTAAACTAATTCACAACATCAGGCCCAGTTCCCTCGTCCAACAAGAGTAATTGCAAGGGGTTACAGTGCTCTGGCAATGCCAACACACAAGGCCCAATTTTTGGCCACCTGTTTGACTGGGGGCTTTCGTCAGAATTTGTAAACTAATTTACAACATCAGGCCCAGTTCCTCCGTCCAACAAGAGTAACTGCAAGGGGTTACAGTGTTCTGGCAACGCCAACACACAAGGCCCAATTTTGCGCCACCTCTTTGACTGGGGGATTTTATCACAATTTTATAACTAATTTACAACAGCAGGGCACGCTCCAAAATAAACAAAAAAAGAAGTGCGGTTCCCCCCAAAATCGAAACCAGGCCCTTCAGGTCTTTTATGAATTTTTAGGGGAACCCGCGCCAATTTTTTTTCAAAAATGGCGTGGGGTCCCCCCAAAATCCAAACCAGACCCTTATCCGAGCACGCAGCCCTGGCATGGCAGGAGGGGGTGGGGACGAGCGAGCGCTCCCCCCTCCAAACCATACTAGGCCACATGCCCTCAACATGGGGAGAATGCTTTGAGGTCCCCTCAAAGCAACTTGTCCCCATGTTGATGGGGGAGAAGGGCCTCATCCCCACAACCCCTACCCATTCACCAAAAAAAGGAGTGTAGTGTAAAAAAAAAAATAGGCAGTTTTTGACAAGTCCTTTATTTTATCATTAAAGTTCTTTGTTCTTTCTTCCTACATCTTCTCCTGGTCGGCTCCTTCTTCTGGTCTTCTTATTTTAGTCTTCTTGCTTCCTCTCTTCATCTTCAATATTCAATCTTCATTTTAATCTTGATCTTCTTTCTTCTTTCCTTGTCGCTGCTCTCTCCGCTGAAGCAGTCCGGCCCCTGCGCATCTTGCCAAATGGACGGTCTACACGATGACAGTACTTTTATAAGAAGGGGCGGGGCCACCATTTATGTCACTGGGTGGCCCCGCCCCTTCTTATAAAATAACTGTCATTGTGAAGACCGCCCATTCGGCAAGACGCACAGAGGCCAGACTGCAGTAGTGTAGAGCGTTGCAGCGGGAAAAGAATATGAAGATTGCAGATTGAAGACAAAGAGAGGAAGCAAGAAGACTAAAAGAAGAAGAATCCGACCAGAAGAAGGACCGGGCCAGGAGAAGATGCAGGAAGAAAGAAGAAAGAAGAAAAGAGCTATAATACAAAATAAAGGACTTGTCAAAAACTGCCTAATGGGTTTTTTTTACACTACACTCCTTTTTTTGGTGACCAGGGTACCCCAAACCTGTTCACATAGGGGGGGGTTGGGATCTGGGGGTCCTCTTATTAAAAGGGGCTTCCAGATTCTGATAAGCCCCCCCAGCCACAGACCCCCACAAGCACCAGCCAGGCTTGTGGGGAAGAGGCTCTTGTCCCCATCAACATGTGGACAAGGTGCTTTGAGGTGGGGTTGCAGAGCCCCCCCTCCCCCAAAGCACCCATACTCCCCATGTTGACAGCATGTAGCCTGGTATGGTCAGGAGGGGGTGCTCGCTCGTCCCCCCCATCATAACCGGCCAGGGCTGGGTGCTTGGATAAGGATCTGGTTTGCATTTTAGAGGGACCCCCACGTCAATTTGTTTTCAAATTTGGTGCGGGGTACCCCTTAATATCCAACCCAGACCCAAAGAGCCTGGTTTGGACTGGGGGGGACCCCACGCACTTTTTTCCAGTGATTTTTTTGTATATTGCTGTGAACCGGCAATACATTACAGCCTCTATGTTAACCACTTCAGCTCCAGAAGGATTTCCCATTTTAAGACCAGAACATTTTTTGCGATTCGGGACTGCGTTGCTTTAACTGACAATTGCGCGGGCGTGCAACGTTGTACCCAAACAAAATTTGTGTCCTTTTTTCCCCACAAATAGAGCTTTCTTTTGGTGGTATTTGATCACCCCTGAGTCATTTCTGATCGCCACTATAAACAAAAGTGTAAATTTTGCAAAAAAACTCACATTTCTTACTTTTTGCTAAAATACAAATCCAAAAAAAATAAATATAAAAAAAAAATTTTCATCGATTTCGGTCGATTTACATTCTTCCTCATATTTTTGGTAAAAAAAAAAAAATCGCAATCGGCATTTATTGATTGGTTTGCGCAAAAGTTACCGCAGTTACGGATAATGAGAATTAATTTCTGAGGTTTTTATTTTTTTTTATTTTATACTAGTAATGGTGGCAGTCTGCGATTTTTAGCGCTACTGCGATATTGCAGCGGACATGTCGGACCATTTTGACACTTTTTTGGGACCATTGGAATGTATACAGCGATCAGTGCTATAAAAATGCACTGATTACTGTGTAAATGCCATTGGCAGTGAAGGGTTTAACCTGCAGGGGGCGCTCTAAGGGTTAATTGTGTTCCCTGGGCATGTTCTAACTGTGTGTGGGCTGCCCTGGCTGGTGAAAGGGGATGATCATGGCTTCCATATACAGGAAGCCTGTGATCACCGCCCTTCCACCTCTATGAGAACGGAGATCCCTGTTTACTTACACGGACCTCTGTTCTCTCACTGCAGGGGGGCCATCGCGGGTAGCCGGCGGCGATCAAGTCCCCTCTACCCACTCCCTGGCCCCCCCGAACACAGTGAGTGCATGATCCCGCCTCCGGTGGCACGCGCACGCTCACAATACTAGTTATTGCGGTTGCCGTCAGGTGACAGCGTTTCACTATAACAAGCCACCTTGCCACCGTCACGCTGCGGCGGGTGGTCGGTAAGTGGTTAAATGACAATTTTTCCTATGGAAATTTAATTTTGCTCTGGCTATGTTCTACACCTCACAGAGATGCGCCCTTTTACACACAGACCAAGGACAACCCCAGGCACAATATTTAAAGGAATTTTTCTTTTTTTTTCACTTTAAGCATTATTAAAATCACTGCTCCTGAAAAAAACAATCAATATAAAAACTTTTTTTTTCAATGATACATGTCCCCTAGGGTAGGACCCTGGTTCACATACACTTTTTAGGGCAATAACATTGCATATAAGCCTTTAAAATGAGCACTTTTGATTTTTCATGTTCGCGTCCCATAGACTTTAATGGTGTTCAGATGTTCGCCCTGAACTTTTTGTCTGTTCGCATGTTCTGGTGGGAACCAAACCAGGGGGTGTTCGGCTCATCCCTAGTTAGCAATAATATTGTATAGATGAGTCCATAGAGAGTTCATATAAGGTATATCCATCCGTGAGGTAAGTGCAAATTCAGTACTTGAATGGTGCAGATAGGGAGAGACAGCCTATCCACCACAGATAACACCAGCCTCTCACCTCACCGATCCGACCCAAATGGATCACTCAGCCTCTACAACCTCCATAAATAGCACAGAAGGGACTCCAGCAAATGATTCCTCATTGATCCAACCCAAACAAATCACTAAGCCTTTGCAGCCTTCATATAGAGCATAGAATGGACTTCAGCAAGATTCCCAACTGACAATCTTCATTTGATTTCTTCTAAACGCAAACCCATTGCATGATAGTACAATAGAGGATCATCCTTCACTACTTCCTGGGTCTGAGAAGACCCAGAAAGTAGTGAATATGCCTCTTATAGTGACCTCAAGGTCTCCATCTTTGGTGACCCCAGGCAGTCCACGGATTCGCAGGTTGTTCCTGCAATTCCGATTTTCAAAGTGTTCCAGCTTATAAAGAGCTAACCGATGGGCTAATACCAGCTGGGTAACTGTGTATTGTAGTTTTTTTAATGGCTGCTGCCTGTGTGTCCTGTCTCCGTACTGTGTCCTCAACCCTGATCGGTAGGTGCGACATATCAGACCGCACTACTTATTTTTTAATGGATTTCTCCAAACTGTGGAACATACCTGTTAGCTCTTTCTTTAGGCCACTCACCAAGGAAGAAATCTCCAAGCCAGCAGGCGAGCCTGGATCTCCCATCAGCTCTGAGCAGTATGATGAGGCATGGGAATCTCCCTGAGAGAAGCAACGTGCGCAGAGGGGGATCTACTGGACCTTAAGGCTCTGGCCTGCACACTCTGGGCACCTGGACTGCTCCATTTGGCAGCTAGAAAGCACTTTATAGAACCAGAAGATGACAGTTGTGCAGGCGAACCTTTCCTGGACCTCTTACCCGATGTGACATAGGGCTTTGGGGTTTTTGAAGGCATCACCAGCAGTATACAGGCAGGTGGGAAGATGGAGCTCAGCTTAAGCACATCCGACTGGCGCCATGCAGAAACCACACCCCCACTCACCCCCCCATGTTGAGGGCATGTGGCCTGGTATGGTTCAGGAGGGGGGGCGCTCACTCATCCCATCCATATCCTGACCTGCCAGGCTGCATGCTCGGATAAGGGTCTGGTATGGATTATGGGGGGACCCCAGGCATTTTTTTTTTTTTGGCATGGGGGCTCCCCTCCAAATCCATACTAGACCTGAAGGGCCTGGTATGGACTTGGGGGGGGGACCCCATGCATTTTTTTTTAAATGTATTTTTCCGTCAATGTATTTATTTTTTTACATTCAGCTGTCACGTGAGCATGGTTGTTACCATAATATTAATGCCTCAAATGCAAAATATTCTATGAAAAGAATCCAACATTAGTAATTGTATTTTCTATGTATGATTGTGGTAAGTTCTGTGGTGTAGTGGTATGTCTGCTACCTTCAAAACTTTACTGCCAGGCTTTGAATCCCACAGATGGTATCAGCTCCTGATAACTCGCATTGTAGTTAGAAGGCATAATTATTCAATGTACATCATTTTGGTGAATTCCCTAATTTTAACTCTTCAAATGCCTGCAATGGTATATAATTATTCAATAATATTATAGTGTGGTATTTCAAAAATGCAGCTATTTAAAAATCCAGACAAAAAACAGCATGCCCCCCCCCCCCCCAGTCCATAGCAGGCCTGGACTTTAAGGGGAGCCCCACACCAAATTAAAAAAAAAATGGTGTGGGGTCCCCCAAAATCCATACCAGACCCTAATCTGAGCACGCCACCTAGCAGGGCAGGAAGGGGTGGAGATGGGTGAGTGCCCCCCTCCAAACTGTACCAGGCCACATGCCCTTAACATGGGGTGTGGGTGCTTTGAGGCAGGGGGCCCTGCGCCCCCACCCCAAGGCACCTTGTCCCCATGTTGATGAGGACAAGGGCCTCTTTCCGACAACCCTGGCCGGTGGTTGTCGGGGTCTGCGGGTGGGGCTCTTATTGGAATCTGAGAGCCCCTTTAACAAGGGGGCCCACAGATGCCGCTCCCCCATGTGAATGAGTATGGGGTACATTGTACCCCTACCCATTCACGTTAAAAAAAGTGCAAAAAAAACACTCTTTTGCCAGTTCTTCTCCCTTTCTGTGCCATCTTCTGCTCTTTTGCTGGTTCTTCTACCTCTCTGCGCCATATTCTGCTCTTTTGCAGGGTCTTCCCCCTCTCCAGCATCTTCTTTCTTCTGCTTTTTTGCAGGGTCTTCTCCGCTGTCTTTTCCCTCTGTTCTTCGGATGTTGACACGACCCAGTATAATGGGGGCTCCTCTCTGTGCAATGACTTATATTGGCATGGGGCAGTCCCCACCCCCTTGTGATATCACCGTCCTGTACGTGATGGGACGGTGACATCACAAATGGGCGTGGCCCATTT
>BLSH010151112.1:121252-151188 GCA_018402905.1 Glandirana rugosa | reverse complement strand
ATCCCCATTTATTTGTAGGGCACTTGCCCTAGTTTGAAGATGATTTTAGAACAGTTATATGGCTTCTACCGTTAATTAATACTTTTCAGACACAGTTTGAAGATGATCCACATTCACCTCCATTTTTGCTTTTTTTATGTTTTTATTTTTTTAAAAATATTTACAGTTATTTCCCTGTCCCCATTTTTTTGTAGGGCACTTGCCCTACCCTTACCCCCATTTTACTTCCTTTTGCAGCCCTCTGGGGCTTTCCAGGACTTTCCTACAGCCATTTTTGTGCCTAAAAGTTCGGGTCCCCATTGATTTCAATGGGGTTCGTTGTCCGTGCGATCGTTCGGGTTCCGTCCGGACCCGGACCCGGACTTTGTCCCGAAGTTCGGACGGACCAGCAGAACCCGAACTTCCAGGTGTTCGCTCAACTCTAATTACAACATAATATTAAAAAAGGCACATATTCCAACAATAACACGCCACCTTCTCTTCAAAACACATACATTGGTGAGTATTTTCTCCTGGAAAAATACATGGTAAGACAAAAAATACACACCCAAAACTGACAGCATAGTCACAGAAATCCACTTTTGATGGTCAATATGCATAATAATTTCAGCAAACAAACAGCTCTATTTAGGCATGTGTCATTATGCACAATATCATTAATTATCCCACAAAAACCACAGCAAAAAATCTGGCCTCTTGTCACGCCAAACAAACCCCCCCACTGCAGTCCTTTATATAAGACAGGTTGTATTGTTGCACACTGATACACGCCCAATAGAAGTACACGCCCACCAGTATCTTTCAATCTGTGTATTCAAATTGATTTCACCTGAGGAGATGCAATACGTAATACTATTTGCTGTGTTAGCCCTTGGCTATGTGCATCAAATATATAACTCCAGGCCAAAATTCTAAGTCCATACGCATGCACATAATCCAAGCCAGTGCTTCTCAGCTCCAGTCCTCAAGGCACCCCAAAAGGTCATGTTTTCAGGCTTACCATTATTTTGCACGGGTTATTTGATCAGTTTCGCTGCTTTAGTAATTACAACAGCCATTTCATCTGAGGGAAATCCTGAAAACATGACCTGTTTGGACGCCTTGAGGACTGGAGTTGAGAAACACTGATCCAAGCAACAGTTTTCTAACCAGATGTACATGTGCAGTGTAAACCCTCCAATTTTAAATATCCAAGTCCCTGGGCGTGATTAGTGCTAACAAACATCAGTCCCTGGCTGCAATGAGCTTCCAATTTAATGTCCACCAGCGATGAATGGGGTGCTAGGTGGATTTGCTAGCCACTTAGCTAGTGAGCAGCCTCACATATGTCCTGTGCATCTCTGTGGTGTGAACCAGCCCTAAGTCCATAGCCATGTTCAGTGTCACAAGTAATATACAATATATTGTCCTAAGTATTGGGACACCTGCCTTTACACACACATGAACTATAATGGCAGCTCAGGGTTCAGTATAGAGTTGGGCCACCCCTTGCAGCTATAACAACTTCACCTCTTCTGGGAAGGGTGTACAAGGTTTAGGGGTGTGTCTATGGGAATGTTTGACCATTCTTCCAGAAGCCCCTTTGTGAGGTCAGGCACTGATGTTGGACGAGAAGGCCTGGCTCACAGTCTCCGCTCCAATTCATCCCAAAGGTTCTATCGGGTTAAGGTCAGGACTCTGTACAGGCCAGTCAAGTCCCTCCCACCCAAACTCACTACCTATGTCTTTATGGACCTTGCTTTGTGCACTGGTCCAAATCATTTGGTGGAGGGGGGGTTATGGTGTGGGGTTGTATTTCAGGGGTTGGGCTTGGCCAATTAGTTCCAGTGAAGGGAATTATTAAGGCATCAGCATACCAAAACATTTTGGACAATTTCATGCTCCCAAATTTGTGGGAACAGTTTGGGGATGGCCCCTTCCTGTTCCAACATGACTGCACACCAGTGCACAATGCAAGGTCCATAAAGACATAGATGAGTGAGTTTGGGGTGGAGGAACTTGACTGGACTGCACAGAGTCCTGACCTTGACCCAATAGAACACCTTTTGGCTGAATGAAAGTGGAGACTGTGAGCCAGGCCTTCTCGTCCACATCAGTGCCTGACCTCACAAATGTGCTTCTGGAAGAATGGTCAAACATGCCCATAAATACTCCTAAACCTTGTGAACAGCCTTCCCACAAGACTAGAAGCTGTTATAGCTGCAAATGGTGGGGCAACTCAATATTGAACCCTACACACTAGGACTGGGATGCCATTAAAGTTCATGTGCCTGTAAAGGCAGGTGTCCCAATACTTTTGCCTAGCTAGTGTATCTGCCAAGATTTGCAATGGTGGTGGAACCCTCCTACACATAAATACTACATTTAGACATAATTTAGATAAGGCACTGAGTCAGGAGTTATGTTTAACAACATAAAGAGAACAAACAACATCTCTACATGCAGTGACATGTTTGGGGTTTGAACTGAGTACCTGAGCAATGGTAGGCAGAATTTCTACCTTGTAAGCCACAGGGCTGCTGCATGTGGAGTCCTCATACACATAAATATACAGATACTGCATTTCTTGGAATATATAAGAATTACATTAGTCAGGAGTTATTCTTAATTTATTCTGTGATATTTGGTGGTTCTTGATGTGTGAGTGTAGAATAGTAATGTTATCCTCTGATTTTTGGGAATTACATTTTTATTTATGATGTTGGTACACATCACATTTTTTGGGCTCAAATTAGGATCATTTGGAAAGAATATAATATAAAAAAGGGACTCATTTTATATTTCCATAAGCAATGGTATCGTTTTTGGTTTGTAAAGACACTTGTGTGAGTTTGGGGAAATATTTTTGTGAGATAGATATCAACAAGTGAATGTGACAGAGAAAAGAATATTTTACCAAAACATGAAAATATTACACACGCCATTCTTAAAAACAAAATAGATTATAAAAATTGCAACATTGTTGCAAGGACAATTTCTCTGAGAGGAAGATACATTTCATCTCAACAGTAAAAGGATTTCTTTGGGGAAGTTACAACTGTACCATTAGAATGTAAGGCTGAAAATTGCATTGAGCTACATAGCTCCAACTTTCACTCCAAAAAACTCTCTTTAAAACAAAAGAAGAAATTAACACTTAGCACGGATGACCGTGTCAAGTGAAAGAAATGATAATGGACTTTGCCGGCACTTATGAAACTGATGAGTTTAAAATAAAATATATTTATTGAATCATTAAAAAGACACGATGCAACGTGTCATCAACAGTGAATACAAAAAACATGTCACAAACAATACATGGGGAATACATAAAATAGTAAGGAAATGATGATTCCACATACGTCAGGAATGATACAACTACCAGACCAATTTGCATGGATAGGCATAAAAGAGAAGGTTGACGCGTTTCGCACCACTGTGCTTCTTCTGGACCTTATTTCTCTTCAAAATTTGCCATAACTGCTTCACTTGTGGTTCACAATTCCCCAATTGGGCTGTAACATCAGGGGGGCAGGCACAGGGGACCAAAAGAGGCTACTCCAGCATGAAGATATCTATGGTTGCTATAGACAAGGTGATAGAGTCAAGCAGTAGTCAATTTTATATGTTTGTTAATATTGCAACTCCGACCGTGGCTCTGAAGTGCCAAAGGCGCTAGGCCACATGGAGGATGGAATTATTAAATGAGCCTTTATCACAAGTGTGAGGGACAATATCTCCGGACTTGAAGTTGCTGGCTCCGGAGGGGTAGTGCCCCATATGTATGGAGTTGAAAGGTGCCTTACGCCAATGATGCCTGGTATCGCATGCTACGGCCGCCCAGTCGTGTGTCCCGCCTGCCGGTGAGATGCTTTTCCACACAAAAAAGAGCCTGAAGTCTAATTCTTTGTGTGCTCTTCACATTAATTTCAGGGTAAAGTTTAATGTAATGTTAATTCTCTGATTTGCAGTTAGAATATACCAATATTTTTTGTAAATAGCTTGGATCTTCCTGTGCTGTCTGTTGTATTTGGTGACTATGCTGGTGGTAGAGCTTGTGTAGCCTTCTTGGGCTTGTATATCAGAGAGGATCTATCTTGAAATTTTATTTTGTTAAATGCCTTCCTGAGGCCTTTCTGGCCAAAAGGCACTCGAGTAATGCATTGTCCTCCCTCTGGAAGTCAGTGTCCATGGTACAATTGTGCCATAATTTCAAAAATTGACTATAAGGAATGCCTTGAATTAGAGATTCTGGATGTGAGCTCAATGCACGCAACACTGTGTTGCCAGCCGGAGCCTTCCTATATAGAGTCGAACAAAGGAACCCTGCTTCATTGATGTAAATTTCTAAAAAGGTAATCCTTTGTGAATGTGCATACATTTCAAGCTATATGTGTTATGCTCCAAACTACATGTACACTTGTTCAACAAAGACAACAAAAATTAGTGCAGCGCTACTGTGAACTTTCCATAATTCCTGCAACTCATATAAATACTTTATAAAAAATACATAGGTTAAATCCAACATGTGTAACTCTCTGAAGTGCAAAAATACATTTAATAAAATCCAATATATATATACATAAAGTGCAGTGTGCCAGTGTGTCTGTAAACTAATTTAATATAATAAAGTGCAAAATGTCCATAGATCTACTCCAATGAGCCAATTATGAATCCAAACAGAAATAATCTCATTCAAGTTTTCATCCCCTGCGATGCAAGTGAAAAATATACATAAAGTGCATGTGTCAATCCTCCACCTGTAAGATCTAAATTCTCACCTTACATTATTTTTTTTTAATGAGGTGATGTGATTTAGTTCACATTTTACACTGCTGCTGGTATTTGTGTTTATGTAAATTTTCCTTTTCCTTTGATGCTAAGTTATTTGTTTTTATGAACAGCCTTTAACATTTCTGCAGTTGTGAAGGGGCGAGAAAGGATTTGTCTCTTTCTCTGTGAGAAAGAGGGTAGGGCCAAGTTATTTAAAAATGTTAATATTTGTTTACCTGTCGGTTGTGGTGCGTTTGGATCTTGTTGTAAGTTGTATAAACCTGAATAGTACTTCTTAAATACTTCAACTATGTGGGAGGGATCATAGGTTTTGGCGTTGTCACAGGGGTTTCTTAGAAAGGGTATCTTAGTGGCCATTTGTTTACGTTCAGTACATTTAGCTAAGCAAGAGCCAGCTGTGTTGCTTATTGAATATCTATTTGCTTTAAGGGCTTTAGCATATTTTTCATGTTTGTATAATAGCAAACCTTGTAGGGCATAACGAAGATTAAGCAATTTAGCAGAATTAGAAGAAGAAGGATCCCACTTGTTAGCCTCTTCAGTCTCCCGTATAGATTGGGTTAATAGGTCAAATTGATTGAACCTGCGTTTCTTTTCCTGGGAGCCTGTTTGGATCAATATTCTATTCTATTCTGAGGTTAGCCTTATGGGCAGTCCAGAGTGATGACTTATTGATATTGTTGGTGTCATGGAGCTCAAGGTAACAGTTTAATGCCTTTGAGATATCTTGGTTGTGATCAGGGTCAGACAGGAGGTATGTATTTAAGCTCCATAGAGGGGTGCCTCTTGACTTACTAAAGCCAGAGATAAGTGGGGTGGTAGGGGCATGATTTGACCAAGAAATGGTTTTAAGTGGAGGAGTAGGCAACAAATGTGAGAGTCCATCTGTCAACTACAAACAAGTCTATTCTTTAGTATGAACAATGCAAATATCACCAAAATAGGCAGGTGTTGTAGCAGTAAGCCAACATGCCCAACACCACTAAATAGGGGAACAAAGTACCCCCCCCCCCATAAAAGTCAAGGTAAAAAAAAACACAATGAATAAAAGTAACATGGAAGACCGTGGCTCTGAAATGCCAAAGGCGCTAGGCCACATGGAGGATGGAATTATTAAATGAGCCTTTATCGCAAGTGTGAGAGACAATATCTCCGGACTTGAAGTTGCTGGCTCCGGAGGGGTAGTGCCCCATATGTATGGAGTTGAAAGGTGCCTTACGCCAATGATGCCTGGTATCGCATGCTACGGCCGCCCGGTCGTGTGTCCCGCCTGCCGGTGAGATGCTGCCAATTTGCACCTGAGCACTATAGTAATTAAACCCCTATGCTTAGGTGTCTACATGGTATTGTCTGGGAGGAGAATGCTTTCGCCTCTTAATATGTGAGCGCAATAGTTACATTTTCCACACAGAAAAGAGCCTGAAGTCTAATTCTTTGTGTGCTCTTCACATGCATAGTAGCTTGATACCAATGTATTCTTAAGTGACCTTGATCTCCTGTAATTAATTTCAGGGTAAAGTTTAATGTAATGTTAATTCTCTGATCTGCAGTTAGAATATACCAATATTTTTTGTAAATAGCTTGGATCTTCCTGTGCTGTCTATTGTATTTGGTGACTATGCTGGTGGTAGAGCTTGTGTAGCCTTCTTGGGCTTGTATATCAGAGAGGATCTATCTTGAACTTTTATTTTGTTAAATGCCTTCCTGAGGCCTTTCTGGCCAAAAGGCACTCGAGTAATGCATTGTCCTCCCTCTGGAAGTCAGTGTCCATGGTACAATTGTGCCATAATTTCAAATATTGACTATAAGGAATGCCTTGAATTAGAGATTCTGGATGTGAGCTCAATGCACGCAACACTGTGTTGCCAGCCGGAGCCTTCCTATATAGAGTCGAACAAAGGAACCCTGCTTCATTGATGTAAATTTCTAAAAAGGTAATCCTTTGTGAATGTGCATACATTTCAAGCTATATGTGTTATGCTCCAAACTACATGTACACTTGTTCAACAAAGAAAACAAAAATTAGTGCAGCGCTACTGTAAACTTTCCATAATTCCTGCAACTCATATAAATACTTTATAAAAAATACATAGGTTAAATCCAACATGTGTAACTCTCTGAAGTGCAAAAATACATTTAATAAAATCCAATATATATATACATAAAGTGCAGTGTGCCAGTGTGTCTGTAAACTAATTTAATATAATAAAGTGCAAAATGTTCATAGATCTGCTCCAATGAGCCAATTATGAATCCAAACAGAAATAATCTCATTCAAGTTTTCATCCCCTGCGATGCAAGTGAAAAATATACATAAAGTGCATGTGTCAATCCTCCACCTGTAAGATCTAAATGCTCACCTTACATAATTTTTTTTTAATGAGGTGATGTGATTTAGTTCACATTTTACACTGCTGCTGGTATTTGTGTTTATGTAAATTTTCATTTTCCTTTGATGCTAAGTTATTTGTTTTTATGAACAACCTTTAACATTTCTGCAGTTGTGAAGGGGCGAGAAAGGATTTGTCTCTTTCTCTGTGAGAAAGAGGGTAGGGCCAAGTTATTTAAAAATGTTAATATTTGTTCACCTGTCGGTTGTGGTGCGTTTGGATCTTGTTGTAAGTTGTATAAACCTGAATAGTACTTCTTAAATACTTCAACTATGTGGGAGGGATCATAGGTTTTGGCATTGTCACAGGGGTTTCTTAGAAAAGGTATCTTAGTGGCCATTTGTTTACGTTCAGTACATTTAGCTAAGCAAGAGCCAGCTGTGTTGCTTATTGAATATCTATTTGCTTTAAGGGCTTTAGCATATTTTTCATGTTTGTATAATAGCAAACCTTGTAGGGCATAATGAAGATTAAGCAATTTAGCAGAATTAAAGGAAGAAGGATCCCACTTGTTAGCCTCTTCAGTCTCCCGTATAGATTGGGTTAATAGGTCAAATTGATTGAACCTGCGTTTCTTTTCCTGGGAGCCTGTTTGGATCAATATAAGCTCAATAGAGGGGTGCCTCTTGACTTACTAAAGCCAGAGATAAGTGGGGTGGTAGGGGCATGATCTGACCAAGAAATGGTTTTAAGTGGAGGAGTAGGCAACAAATGTCCAAAGTCCATCTGTCAACTACAAACATGTCTATTTTTTAGTATGAACAATGCAAATATCACCAAAATAGGCAGGTGTTGTAGCAGTAAGCCAACATGCCCAACACCACTAAATAGGGGAACAAAGTACCCCCCCCCCCCATAAAAGTCAAGGTAAAAAAAAAACACAATGAATAAAAGTAACATGGAAGACTACATTGTGTTTTATGCTGCTTGACTCTGTGCATTCTCATGCTATGACCTCTGTTCTGGATGAAGGTTTATTTATTATACTGTATATATTATGAATTCTTGAATAATTTATGAGATTATTTTTATTATGTGTTTTTTATGATATTATGAATTTTCACAAAGAACAATGATATCATGTGATGACTATATATGGACAATACATACAAATGTATTTGATCATTGGTTTATTCACTTTTTTTTTCCACAATAGATTTTATTGAGAATGCTGACAGGAATACAAGTAATGTCACCCAGCAGTACATCAAAATTACAGAATTGTTCCCTTAAGGGTAAACAATCTAAACATAAACATGAGCCATAACTGAATTAAGTATCTTTAACAAGAATCATAAAGTACAATCTCACGCAGGTTCCTCATAGCAGTTCTTGCAATCAGATACATAAGAGAACAGTGCATTTTATCTTAAAGCATTGGTAATTATTCAAGAGTTAGTGTGAGGAAAGAAAGAGAAATAGTCAAGAATAGGTCTAGCAAGAGAGAGTAGAGAAAAAAGGGGTGGATATAGAAAAGGACGGGGGGGAGGGGAAAGCTACACGAAAGAAACAAAAAACAGGAACATGAACAATGGGGGAAGGGAGGGGGCAAGCCCCCTCTGCCTTCCTTTGAAGTGCCTGGGGGAAGATCTAGATCATGAGTAGGTTTTTATAGATGTCCATGTTAATAAATAGAATCCATTGTCTCCATAGTTTGTGGAGCGTTTCAGTGGAATCGTTTTTGATTGCTATTGTTTCTTCCATATGTCAGATGGAGTTAACCTTATCTAGCCAATCTTTTAATGAAGGGGTTTCAGTAGATTTCCAATATAGTGTAATCAATGATTTGGCCGCATTAAGAAGATGTGTAGTCAATTCATTTTTATATGCTTTGTAGGATAAATCATTTAGATGTAAAAGACAACAGGCTGCATCAAGGGTAAGGTTTGTGTCGGTCATTTTTTTAATCCAGAATATGACCTGTCTCCAGAACTTTTAGATAAGTGCACAGTCCCACCAAAGATGAAGGAAGGTACCTCTCTCTGGGCGGCATCTCCAACAATTGTCGGAATTTAGGTAATTCCGGGCCTTAAGTTTGGCTGGGGTAATATACCACTGGGTACGGATCTTGTAAGCTGTTTCTTGAATTTTAGTAATTAGTGAACATTTGTGGGTAAAGACAGCCGCCTTCTCCCATTGCTTATCGGAGATTGGGATTTTTAGATCCTTTTCCCAGCAACCTCTGAGTTTGTCGGTTTTGTCGTTCAGTGATTGGATTAGCCAGCTGTAAATCAGAGAGGTGCCCCTTATTATTGGTTTTTGATCGAAACATAATTTTTCAAAATTTGTTAGGGGTCTGAATAATGACTCCTTTTGTTTGTTGTTCTAGATGAGGTCATGTCATATCATGAGCTGGAGATACTTCCAAAAGGTCAGTTGATTCTGCGGTACCAGCTGTGCTAGTTCCATAAAATCCTTAATTCTCCCTTTCTTCACACAGTGCCAGACTAATAAGGGATGTTTGTAGCCAAATGGGTGAAGATTTATCTTCTCTAAGCCGGGGAGGGGGGGGTCTGCATTGTTTAGAATAGAAGTGAGTGGGCTTGGTGAGGAAGATAGCTTGTCTGTGATGGCGGCTTTATGGAAGATTTTTAAAGTGGGTGAGATCAGAGGATGATTTTGTACTTCAGAGGGATAGCTTTGGAGTTTTTTCTATGGAAGAAAATGGATTAAAGGATTTGGTCCACATTTTTCTAACTTGGCCCATTCTTTTTGCTCTTGATGCCAGTGCCAGTCAATGATTCTTGTTAGATGTGAAGCAAAATAATATTTCTTAAAGTTGGGAATACCCATTCCACCTTTGCTTTTCGGTAAGTGAAGGAGATTTAGGTTGTTACATGGTTTTTGTTTGCCCAAAGAAACTTTCTTTGTAAGGTAGTTAACTTTTGGAAAAAGGTGTTTGGGAGGTCAATCGGGAGGGCATGGAATAAATAGATCAGTCTCGGTAAAATCACCATTTTTAAAATAGCTGCCCTACCAAACCAAGAAAAGTGCTTGGGGTTCCACTTGTTAAGATCTTTTTCTATATTGGATAACACGGGTTTGAAGTTATGTGTAAAAATGTGATCCACCTTTGGAGCTAGTTTAATACCCAAGTATTGAAGGCTAATCTTTTCCCATTTGTAAGGACAATTTCTGTACGTCAATTCAGCCACCAGGCTTCTGAGGGAGAGACTCATGGCTTCAGACTTTTTGTGATTAATTTTGAAGTTAGCAATATATTTGAACAGTTGAAACCACCTGTTAAGGTTGGGTATCGTAATGTGGGGTTGGGAGATGAAAAATAACATGTCATCGGCGTAGGCCGCAATCTTGTACTCTACCCTGTCGATCTTGATCCCATGGATGTCTGGTTGTAGATTGATAGTTCTAATTAAAGGCTCTAGAGTAATAATGAATAAGATTGGGGAAAGAGGGCATCACTGGCGTGTACCATTTCTAATCTGTATGGGTTCGGAGAATGTGTCGTTTACCTTAATTCTAGCACTGGGGTTGGTGTAAAGTTTTTTTATCCAATTAAGCATCCTGTCTCCAAATCCTATGTATCTACAAGTGGCCAGCATATAATCCCAGGAGATTCTATCAAAGGCCTTTTCGGCGTCAGTTGATAGCAGCATGTTTTCTAGACTGTCATGATGTGTTCTATGGATAAGGTTCAGGGACTTAATGATATTATCCCCGGGCCTCCCTGCCCGGCATGAAGCCAACTTGTTCCGGGCCTATAATTCTATCTAGAATGGGTTTGATCCTGTTGGCTAGGACTTTGGCCAGAATTTTTAAATCCAAGTTTAGTAGGGAGACAGGTCTGTAATTTGCACAGTCTGCTGGGTCTTTGTCTTTTTTAGGGATAACTGTAATATGGGCAAGAGTGAAATCTTGTGAGGGTATCGTGTCTTTGATGATCTGCTTGAGGGCGCTAGTAAGGGGTTTATTTAGCAAAGGTTCATAAATTTTATAATACATTGATGAGAATCCGTCTGGCCCTGGGCTCTTGCCTGTTTTCATATCTCTAATAGCAAGGGTCACTTCTTCATTTGTTATAGGTTTGTTTAACTGGGCTGTTTCTGATTGGGAGAACTTGAGAATTTTGCTATTAATAAGAAATTTTTGGATAATCTGTTTTCTGTCTTCGACGACCGCTTTGGGTTTAGTCTGTGTTGGCAAGTTGTAGAGTTTTGTGTAAAATTCGTGGAATGATTGGGCTATTGCATCTGAGTCAAATAGTGGTTTCCCCTGTTTATCATGGATACAGTGAACGTTACCTGCGTGTTAGGAGTCTTTCAGAGCTCTGGCAAGATATTTGCTGCTCTAGTCTCCAAATTCATAATATATTGCTTTTTTGAGAAATAGAGATCTCCTGGAGTTGTGGTCTAGTATATTTTCCAGCTCTTTCCTTTTATCTATGAGTTCTTTTTCCGTGGCTAATGTCAGAGATTGTTTATGTCATGTTTGTAGTATATTGATTTTAATGAAGATCTGGTCCATGAGTCTCTCCCTCTCCCTTTTCTTCCTGGCGCCTATGTTAATGAATTCACCCCTAATAACACTCTTGTGTGCTGCCCAGATAGTCATAGGGGAGACGTCCTGGGTGCTGTTCCTTTGGAAATAATCCTCTATTGAAGATTTATGTGTTTTTGGATTTCTTTGTTGGTTAAGAGGGCAGCATTTAGTTTCCAATTAAATGTTTTCTGTCGGGCTTTACGTGTCGCAAGTGTTATCGATATGGGGGTATGGTAGGAGAGTAGGATTGTACCTATTTCTGCACCTATTACATCGGATATGTCTCTTTGAGTGATGTAAATATGATCAATCCTAGTATATCTCTTATGTGGGGCAGAAAAATATGTGAAGTCTTTGGAAGTGGGATGAAGAGTCCTCCATGTATCAATCAGTGTGAGGGATTGGAGCAATAGTTTGATTCTTTTAAGGATTCTATATGCAATACATGTTTTCCCGGAAGATGTGCCCTGGGAAGGATTCAGGGGAATATCAAAATCACCTCTGAGGATTATACAACCTTTAGCGAAGCCCTTTAATTCGTCCACTACATGTCAGCAAAACGAGATATGGTTTTTGTTTGGAAAATATACATTTGCCAATGTAATTGGTTTTCCATTCAGTGTACCTTTCTAAAAAATGGGGGGGGGGGAGTGGGAGGAGTAGAGCTTGATAGAATCAGAAGAAAAGCAGAGCAAGAAAGTGATAGGGAGAGAGATTAAAGAGAAAGACAAAGATATACGGAGAATACCTCTAAAGTGGTTGCCAGTACCACCCAAGATGTATAGTTTGGTAGAATATAAACAATAAATCTGAGTAATAATTCAGCGAATATTCTATTGGGGGTGAATGAAAGGTGAGACTAACAGATTGGTTATATCTCCTTAGAGCAAAAACAATCTCTAATTAGATTTATTAGTATTTAGGTATTACTCATATAGGGAGGGGCTCTACTTCCAGCTGTTAAATCATGAAATAAATGAAACTTCAGTGACGTGGTCATAAGGAATATTGGCAGCTAACATATAACTAACATGTAACTAGGCATGAAAAACTAGGAGAATCTTCCACCATTTTTCAACCAGAATACCAACTGCCGCAAAAGGATGCAAACTATGAGACTTCGGCCATGTGTCTGTGTGCCCCCTTTTCCTTACAGCGTTTGATCAAGCCAGGTCCTGCATAAGTAGAATCTGGGTATTGGATTCATCTGCCCCATTTTATGTTAAAGCGCAATCTAGCGCAATTGGTCATGTAGCCAGAGATTGGGTTTAGACATCAGGGCAGAAGTCCTCATCATAACCAACACAACAATCCACCTATCTCCTATTGTAAGTTTAGATAAAGGGAATTGCATATATGGTATATGTATGCCCTAGCAAATAATCCATGGATCTACCTGGTGGACAACAGCCAGACTCCACCAGGCATGGATCGAAGGTATGGAATTGGTGCCTTCGGTTATAAATGTTGCCTTCAACCATAGCGCAGGTCAGTCACCCCCTTGGGCAAGCAGTACGCTCTATCCAAAGCGGGCGACTGAAGTGTCATCACTCCTAGCTATACATATAAAATGCAAGTCTTCTAATACATCAACCTTACATAAAAAAAAGGAGAGTGGAAAATAAAGCCTGGGAGTAAAAAACTGAGGCTTATTGCGGAGCTTCTATTTCAATACAACTCCCAGTCTATAGGTAAGCCAAAATGCATACAGATAGAGCACTCCGCGTCCCAATTATAAGGCAACTGTAGCAGTGTAAGGACCCGATAGTTTTCAATATGTCTTAGATCAGGCCTATTTCTAGTCTCCAAGGCGTCCTTTAACTAAGGACTGGGTATCTTCTTGCTTACCTACCCGAAAGGGTCATATAAGAAGTGCAAAGAGTGAAACACTCACATGTCCATTACCAGGTGGATGCCTTGGTTGCCCACCAGGTCAGGATTGGTCCTAGATCATGGCATCTACATGTGATGTGGGGACCACTCCGCCGGTCAAACCTCTTTCAGGTCCTTTCTATAAAAATAAATATCATGAACATTCTTATATATGATAGTTATAGGCAGGTCGGGCCTGTGTAACACTTGGTGTCCGCTGGGATATCTATGAGATGGGGCGACCCAAAGGCTTATTGTATCCAAGAATTGGAATAACCATTCCCCATAATGAGGGCAGTCCGTACTGATAAACCAAGTTGATGCAGGGTATCATTTTCCCTGTAGTGGCCTGATTGCCAGGCCTTGTTTGTTGATTGCTTGCCAAAGCATGTGTATTTTGGGGCCGTACATAAAGACAGAAGGTTTATTTATGATGCAAACCGAACTAACCTTGCTGGTTCCTGGTGCTACTGACAGACAGTGTTGCGACCGTGTTTAAGTCCAGGGACCTGCGTTTGTGGGGCCCGCTTACCTGAGAGCAGTCCTCATGTGTTATGTAGGAGCACAGGATCACAAGGGATCAGATGTGAAAGCAGGGTGGTTGTGGAGATTCCATGAGGAGCAGAATGGTCCCCTGTTGCAGTTCTTCCCTATGGCAATTACCGCCTAATGGGGCTAGTAATTAAATTCCGGGTATCATAGAAGTGTAGGTCGACAAATGTGCAGCTTCTATGTTGCAACAGTGCCACCTATTGGCCATGAGCAGGGTGGCCACAAAAACAAAACACAAAAAGAAAAATAACATGAACAAAAAGCATGAAATGAGCAAGTCTCTGGATAGTCTTAGTGTATCAATAAGAGTCTCTTACTCTAGGAGTTTTGTTAGGGGGAGATGATTGCCCATGAGCCTCGGCATACTTCTGCTTTTTCCCTCCCTTGGGAAAGGGGGATTTGCTGGGTGTAGCTCTGCAGGCTGAGGTATAGAGAGGAATTGGGGGAGGCAGGCGAAACTCCTTGTACCAATCCGGTAGATCAATTAAGTCTATCTGTAGGTGTTCGCAAAATTGGGAAAGATAATCAGGGGTTTTCAGAAAAAATTGTTTACCATTGTATGTGGCCTGAATTGCAAAGGGGAACTTCCATCTATAGCTTATACCTTTGGTTCTTAATATCTCCAATAAAGGCTTGATAGCCCGTCTGTTGTTCAGGGTGATCGGGGACAGATCCTGAAAAATCTGGATAGGAATCTCATTAAATACAATCTGATCATTTTGTCAAGCTTTCTGTAAGATCTCCTCCTTTAGAGGGAAGCTATTGAGACAGCAGACGATATCTCTGGGTGGGGTGTCATCTGGTGCTTTGGGTCTCAGGGCCCTATGTGCTCTGTCAGTCTATGGGCGACTCCGCAGGCCTTTCCAATATGTTATTGAATATGGCGCAGAGCGCGGGCCTGATTTGATCTGCTGGCACCGGGGCATCGGGGACCACCCTTACCCTCAAATTGTTCCTCCTCCCCCTGTTATTGAGGTCCTCCATTTGTCTATTGATCGCAATCAGTTGTTGGGAGTGTGTAACCGTGACATGTTCCAATCTCTTAATGGCCTTATCTCTACACTTCCCTGCTCTGTCACTTGCTGCTATTTGTTCAGTCAGTATGTGCATCTCGGCCTTGAGATCCGTGAATGCCCACGAGAACGACCGTTTGATGTCCGCGGCTATTTCAGACATGTCTGAATAGGTCAGGGGTTGGTCTGCTGAGGTGGATTCTCTTACCAGCTCCTCGGATGCAGCGAGTGAGGTTGCATCGAAATCCTCATCCTCCACGTGCTCTGTGTGCTCAGCGCCCGTCGCCATCTTGTACTCAGACATGCGTCTCTTCGCTTTCTCTTGAATTCTGAAGAGGTCCGAAATCTTTTTGTTGCCAGAGTATGTGGATGAACGCTGCTGGCGGGTGTGGGGGCCAGATTTTGTGATTCTGCCCATCTTTGATGAGATAGGAGACCGTGATGGAGCTGGATGGTAGAGCTGTGCCGGAGCTCTTCACCTAAGCGGCCATCTCCTTTGCTTGCCGAGCCACGCCCCCCCCACTTTCTAACCCTATTCACTATGCCTCATTTAAAGTCCCAATTGGTTGCACTATTACATTGATTCAGGGATAGAGATGCATGGATCGCATGCATCTCATTTAAAGTCCCAAACCTCCCCCCTTTTCTAAACTAATAAATCTACTGTTACTATCAGTTAAGGAAGATTTAAGCTGGAATGTAAGAGAGTCCTTTATGGCTATCAATACGCCCGCTTTCTTCTTGCCTGCATTTGCCATAAATATTTGTGGGAAGGGTTTAAGGGAGAGTTGCGGGGGAGAACAATCAAGGAAATGGGTCTCCTGGAGAAATATGATATCCCAGAGTAAAGAGTACATTTCTTTCTGCACAGCCCTTTTATGGGGGCTGTAAAGTCTTTTTACATTAAAGTATATCATTTTAAGGTCCCATATCGAAGGAGAGAGATGCAATAAATATCTCACCTTAGTGCACGTTAGAGACAAGGTATTATAAATGTCCAGGTTCTGTGGTGGATGATAATAAAGGTAGAGGAATTACCTCCAATATTTTGGAGTTTGGTACAACACAGTACATCGCTGTAGTAATAATATGCTGTGCTGAAGCTAGAAAGGTTTGAAACAAACATCCAAAAAACATAAAAAAATAAAAATAAAAAATCTCAGAGCAGAAACCAAGCTCCATGTGCAATAGGGAACCCTTATTGCAAGGCAGGGGATGGGGGGGGGGTGAAGAAAAAAAAAAAAAAAGCAAGTACAGTCTGCCAAGGGGTTCTAACAAGGATAGTTGGTAAGCTAGTACCAGAGGAGGGAGGTTCTCCAAGTGTGGAATTTAAAGATGTATTGGAGTCCATTGGTAGTTTTGTTTGAGCTGATTTGTTCGGTATCGTAGCATCTTGTGCCAGAATGTTCCAGTCCTTCAGGAGTTTTAATGTCAAGAGAATGCACCACATTTCTTGCCTTGGTGGGTGATAATCAATTTAGTAGAGAGACCCCATTGGAACAATATCTTGTGGTTGTGGAGAGCTTTTGTTATAGTTAAGAATTGTTGTCTAGTATTAAGAGTGACCACTGCGATATCAGCATATATCATGATGATCCCATAACATTTTTCCACCATCGCTTTCCCTTTTATGGTGTAGAAGTGAATACAGGCTAGGATATGGAGTGGTGTAGTATCAGTGAGATAGTGGAGTTTAGGGATGTGATAGGCCCTATCTATGAATAGTTAAATGGTTAAATGCTGATGTAATCAGCTCAAACACTAGTTGTTGTAGGAAGTCATGTAGTAGCGGCTGTGTGACCATTTCAAATGTGCCACAACATAGTATATTATAATGGCGTGAGTGATTTTCAAGATCAGCTAGTTTGGCAGACATTCTTTTAATTTCCTCACTGTGGTCATTGTATGCATTAATGAGGTCATTGTGGGCATGACTAATATCACCAATTTCATCTTCAGCGTGAGATATTCTGCGAGATACTGTACTGCAGTAGACACACTAGAAATCATGATTGACATTTCTATATGGAGAGAATCCTTAAGGGACAGCAGCATCTCTTTAAGGGCAGCTATAGTGGCAGGCTGGGTAGAAGATGGGTACTCTTCTAATGGTTGCATCTGCCGTGTTGTAGTGAGAGGCCCAGGAGTAATATGCTAACCACATCTCTCTTCTCCCTGCCTGGATCTCTTCATCTTAGCAGGGATGCGTGTGGTGGGGGAATCAGAAGGTGAGAACTCACCAGGCATCCGGTCAGGAGATAGAATGCCAGAACTGATAGCAGATGCTGCTGTGTGTCTTCCTCCATTCATCACCATGTTCTCTTTTAGAGGACCTCAGCTCTCACTCTTTGATTAAGACCTTTGTACAGGGGATCTTCCATGTAGCTCCTCCTTGTAACTCTCTGGGATCTGAGGGAGTTCTCTTGTTGCGTTTTGTTGGGATGAGTGTTTTAACTGGTACCCTTATCTGGAAAGGATCAATTCCCAGTTTTGGATAAAACAATGTGATATTGAGGCCAGTTCTTCCTCTTGTATAGGGTAGGTTATACTTGTCACCATACAGAGTAAAATATGTTTGTTGTTGCTGTGTCTGGGAGCTGTAGCATATTTTTGTCCATTGATATGCAATATAGAAAATTCAGTGCATGGCTATAGGCATATGGATGCATTTTTTAAAACATAAAATATTAGTTATCAATGTTGAAATCCAGTATTATTAAGTGCCTTTATAAATGCAGCCAGATTCTTTTTTTGTTTCAATAGTTTTTATTAGTTTTACAAGAGAACAGTAGATTGGACAGTAACAATGAGATTTACATAATACAGGAGTCAGATATTTTGTTTAACGTAATGACATTTGCTGATATACATATAACTCTAGTAGTCTTATAAGATATCATTGCTATATGATTCCTTTTTCGACTAGCCATCATAATAATAAGAGCATAGGCTGGTTAGAATAATCCTATTAGACCATCCACTGCGTGTTTGTGTAAATATGCACATGCTGCAACTTTTGGGACCCCTCCCGCTCTCTCTCATTGGTCGGGTGAGGGTTCCCACAGTCATCTCATAGATTGTAGATTGTCTGTGGATTTTGTATATTTAACAGCTCGTCAAAGGGGTGCATATTGTTCCTGGTCCTAATTCCCCTGCTCTCTATGAACCTCATATGAAGGCAGTAGGCGAAGATGTAAGACAATTAGAAACATAACTTGGGAAATATAAGAGAAAAGAAGAGAGATAGGTAGAGTTCAGATGTTGAGATCAGAGATTGAACTTTGGAAGAAGAGAGATGGAAAGAAGTAGGATAGAAAAGAAAAAAAGAAAAAGAAGAGTACCAGTCAGTTTCTTATTGGTAATAATCCAGATTCTTTTTTTTAACAATTTATTGAGCTGGCCAGTACTAGCACCTGAGGGAGCCTATTCCACATTTCCATAGTTAGAACTGTGAATAATCCCTTCCATGAATAGAGGTTATACCTCTTTTCCTCTATAAGCAAAGAGTGCACCCTTGTCCTTTGTAATGAACTTACAATACAATGCATAGTAAAAAATATATAATGATCTGACATGAAACCGCAATGGCAGACCTCCACCCCTATTACATTGCATACAAAAGGAAAAAGAAATAGTGGGGCTTTAAATGAGGCTGACATGCCCATTGGTACTAACTGGGTTATAAAACGTGTTGGTACATATAACTCCAAAAACATGCCAAGAATAAAATGCCATGAGGCAAATGGTATATATAAATACATAAATCACATTTATTAATTTAATAATAGAATCATTGAGAATTCATAAATGTATACAATCAAGGTAATAACCATATAAATTATTCAGAGGACATGGTTGGGTACAAATATCAAGGATTGTCAGAATTATCTAACCAAGATAGTATGATCAGAAATTAATGCAAAAATCCAGACCCATATATCATAATAAATAACAAGATTACATAAAATATCGATAAAATAACATGTAATCCGGGCACCCTAAATAAAAACTCTACGCGTTTCATAGCTTATGCTACTCGTCAGGAGTATGGTGCACAAATGTCTATGGAAAAAGGAAAATAATTAAATACACATTAGTATACAGTATCCTCCAATATAGAAAGAATATCCAAACCAAGCCAAGCAATTATGCAATGGTATCTTACATAGGTAGCTTCCAAGCTGGAGATAGGTCCTGGAATGCGGGCCCCAGTAGGATAGCCTGACACGGGGTTGAGGCGGGAGTACCCACCCATAAGACCCGGGAAACAACCAGAGGCCGATCGGACCGCCACACCACGATCTCTGGGTGTGATGTAGAGGTAGGAGTGAAAAATGTGAAGTGTCTAAAATGTAAAACAAAAGGGGGAATGAAAGTGAGTGGCATGGTGACTATTGGAGAGATTGAAAAAACCATATGTGAATGTGGAGACCAAGGGTAAAGAAAATAGGAAAAAGGTGGTGACAACATAGTGAGCAACACCAAAATGATGAAACTAGTAAAACCTATGCAGATGTTACCTGAAATGTGTGACCGTTTGAGGAGGAACAAAGGATGTGTCCCCTCCTAGTGTAGAGCATGAGTGGCAATCATGCGGTCGGCCTCCGCCATATACCCCCGGACCCGGGCGGGGTCCCGCCAACGTCATACCAGCGCCACAGTTGCTAGGAAGGAGACCGGTCACTCCGAAGCGGAAGTGTCCACCTCGGATGTGTCTCCCCCCGAGCTGTGGCGTGAGCTAGAAACAAACGCCACCACCTAATAGGCGTCAAGTGACGCAGGAGGTAGTGCGTATACGCATGACGCCGATGCGGGGCAGAACCAATCCCCGCCCCCGTCACAAAACAGCTAGACGGGGACGGGGAAAGGGCTGCCCAGCATCGCAACCCCGATAGGCAGGTCACCCCCATAAGGCCTGCAGACCAGTGACCCAGCCAAGCCGGAAAAATCAAACCCAGAAAGAATCAGTGAACTGTATATCCAGGGGGCACTGTATACCAAAGGAAGGGTATGGGTATTAGGTGGTGGCGTTTATTTCTATCTCGCGCCACAGCTGGGGGGGAGACACATCCGAGGCGGACACTTCCGCTTTGGAGTGACCGGTCTCCTTCCTAGCAACTGTGGCGCTGGTATGACGTTGGCGGGACCCCGCCGGGGTCCGGGGGTATATGGCGGAGGCTACCGCATGATTGCCACTCATGCTCTACACTAGGAGAGGACACATCCTTTGTTCCTCCTCAAACTGTCACACATTTCAGGTAACATCTGCATAGGTTTTACTAGTTTCATTATTTTGGTGTTGCTCACCATGTTGTCACCACCTTTTTCCTTTTTTCTTTACCCTTGGTCTCCACATTCACATATGGTTTTTTCAATCTCTCCAATAGTCACCATGCCACTCACTTTCATTCCCCCTTTTGTTTTACATTTTAGACACTTCACATTTTTCACTCCTACCTCTACATCACACCCAGAGATCGTGGTGTGGCGGTCCGATCGGCCTCTGGTTGTTTCCCGGGTCTTATGGGTGGGTACTCCCGCCTCAACCCCGTGTCAGGCTATCCTACTGGGGCCCGCATTCCAGGACCTATCTCCAGCTTGGAAGCTACCTATGTAAGATACCATTGCATAATTGCTTGGCTTGGTTTGGATATTCTTTCTATATTGGAGGATACTGTATACTAATGTGTATTTAATTATTTTCCTTTTTCCATAGACATTTGTGCACCATACTCCTGACGAGTAGCATAAGCTACGAAACGCATAGAGTTTTTATTTAGGGTGCCCGGATTACATGTTATTTTATCGATATTTTATGTAATCTTGTTATTTATTATGATATATGGGTCTGGATTTTTGCATTAATTTCTGATCATACTATCTTGGTTAGATAATTCTGACCATCCTTGATATTTGTACCCAACCATGTCCTCTGAATAATTTATATGGTTATTACCTTGATTGTATACATTTATGAATTCTCAATGATTCTATTATTAAATTAATAAATGTGATTTATGTATTTATATATACCATTTGCCTCATGGCATTTTATTCTTGGCATGTTTTTGGAGTTATATGTACCAACACGTTTTATAACCCAGTTAGTACCAATGGGCATGTCAGCCTCATTTAAAGCCCCACTATTTCTTTTTCCTTTTGTTTACAATACAATGCATTTTTTTCTCCATTCAGATGGAGAAAGAAAGTAGAAGGATGGGATTTACTGTGATCAGTCGATCACAGGCTATCACAGTTTATCACTTGATCAAAAACTGGTCCTGCCAGCTCCTAATCAATAATACAAGACCCAAAGCTGTTGGTGACAGCTTGGTCTTTGTGCTCTGAGTGGACCGTTTAGTGCACTTCCAGCAAAACATTGGTGTTCTTACTGTATATGTGCACCTCCCAAGAAGATGCACTTCCATGACAAACATGGGTGCTTACTTTACTCTCTTTAAAACTTGACGATTGTTTGGAATTTTTGTGCTCTTCATTCCCGCTTTACATATTTTGTTACATTCTTTGTAACCCTCAAATGATTAACCACTCCATGTCCGCGCTATTGCCGAAGTACGGCTCCAGCGCCGACCTGAAATGCCCGGAGGACGTCCATGGACGTCCTCCACTGCGCACGCTCCAGGCGCGCACCAGGCGCGCCCCCTGGCGGCAGCGGCGGCGCGCGCCGCACGCTGCGCGAGCGTGCCCGTGGGTCGGGCGGACTCGATGTCCGCCCGAGACCCGCCGATCAGCTTTAGGAGCCTCAGAACGGGGAACCGCCGTTGCAAACACGGCGGTTCCGCGTTCTGTGACAGGGGACATAATAGATCTACTGATCCCTGTCACTGGGATCAGTTAGATCTGTTATGTCCCGGCCAGCCCTGCCCCCCCACAGTTAGAACACACCCAGGGAACATACTTAACCCCTTCACTGCCCCCTGCTGGTTAACCCCTTCACTGCCAATGACATTTATACAGTAATCAGTGGACATTTAAATTTCTGATCGCTGTATAAATGTCATTGGTCCCAAAAATGTGTAAAAAATGTCCGACATTTCCGCCCCAATATCGCATTACTAGTAAAAAAAAAAAAATAATAAAAACGCCATAAATCAATTCCCAGTTTGTAGACGCGATAACTTTTGCGCAAACCAATCAATATACGCCGATTGCGATTTTTTTTTTTACCAAAAATATGTAGAAGAATATATATCGGCCAAAACCGATGAATAATTTTTTTAATGGATTTGTACTTTAGCAAAAAGTAAAAAATATTGTTCTTTTTTGCAAAATTGTCGCTCATTTTTTGTTTATAGCGGCGATCAGAAATGACGCAGAGGGGATCAAATACCACCAAAAGAAAGCTCTATTTGTGGGAAAAAAAAGGACGCAAATTTTATTTGGGTACAATGTCGCACAACCGCGCAATTGTCATTCAAAATGCGACAGCGCTGAAAGCCAAAAATTGGTCTGGGCAGGAGGGGGGTTTAAGTGCCCGGTAAGGAAGGGGTTAAAGTGTTTCTTAATTTTTACCTTTTTAAATGCCATTTTCTTATTTGTTATGGCTTTTTAAACATTAGATGTGAGCCACATATGTTTGTATTCCTGCGGTCTCTCTGTCCTGTTTGGAGCACATTGCATTCCATTGAGTTTGGCACATGTGCACTGTGGGGTTGATTTACTAAAGCTTGAAAGTGCAACATTTGGTGCAGCTCCACACAGAAACCAATCAGCTTTAAGGTTTTATTGTCAAAGCTTGATTGAACAAGCTGTGGTTAGAAGCTGATTGGCTAGCATGCACAGCTGCACTGGTTTTTGCAATCTCCAGCTTTAGTAAATCAACCCCTGTGTGTCCAGAATCCAATGGTGTGGAACCTTCCGCTGAGTGAAACACAATGCATTCCTGAGGCAGTAGCCGAGTGTGTGTGAGGGTGCATGCGCAGGTGTATGTACAGATGTGTTGCAAATTAAAGGCAATGGAGGAGGAGTTAATCTAGCTCCCCTATTTAAAGATGACAGATTTTTCTATCATATGCTGCTTTGCACCTCTTGCTTTACTCTCTTCTATCAGGGGCTTCTGCACACATTTTCAGGTACTGGGCAGTCTATCTCCCCTGCCGTCAGGGAAGGCATGTCCATAGTGCTGAAGGTATCTCTTGGCACACACATATGCAAATGCACAGACCGGCAAATGCCAGGGCAGATGTGCATAGTCGTGGGCAAAGGCATGCACACATGTGCATCTATGTCAGCATCTGTCACTAATGCTGGTGTCAAGTGGGCTATTTAAACAGGCTTCAGTATGAGCTTGTTTGGTCTGCAGGTTCTGTGTGTTGTTCCTGATTCTGTGTGACCTCTGATACTGATTCGGCTTACCTCTGACCTGCGTTTGTCTACTACCTGCCCCAGCCTGATTTGTCTTTGGATTCTGCTCTTGCCTCCTGTTTCTGCTTAATTGATCTCCCAGTGCTGACTTGGCTTGTTATCGGACCATCCTGCTGTCTGCCGTCTATGTCTGATCTGCCCAACCTTTACCGACCCGGCTTGTCTGACCTTACATCTTGCTCATTTGGCCTGCTACAGCTTCCAGTCCAGCAAGCTTCCATCTGGATTCTGCTTCCAGCTACTTACTACAGTCTAAATCCAGCCAAGCATCATGTCGGCTCATCTACTACCAGCCTGCCCTGCTGCCACTTATACCCGCTGACTGCTGCCAACCAGACTACTGGACTGATTACAGGCACTCATACCTCGCTGTGCTCTTATGGCTGCTTTCTCACTACCAGTGGCCCTCGAGCCGGAGTTGTATGAGAGGCCTTCCTCTACATGTCAGGCTCACTGACCAGGTGCATGACACATGCACATATTGCTATGTATTTTATGGACACTAATTAGTGTTGTTTTCTTTCAGTATGCAGAGTGACAAGACAAGCTCGCCAAAAGAATCACCATTACCAAATAAGATAGAAAGCTGCTTCCATCCAAGCAGACAGGAAGCAATTCAAGGAAACTTGTTTTTGTTACAAGGCTGAATTTTTGTATGTCCAGCTCAAGACACAGATCAGAAGACAGACCAGATCATGCTTCATTCAGTCACAGTTCTCCCTAAGCACATAATCTTCATTATTGATCTAGAGGCAGATGCTCAAGGTCTGATTAGCCAGACCCTTCCCATATCCAGACCCTTCTAAATGACAGCCTTCAGAAAGTGACATATTGTCTTCTTTGGAAGACTCATGTTAAATCAAGTCTCCATGTAAAGAGCTCTCTGGCTCAGACCATGGGTTGTGGATCATTCTTCCAAATAAGGATGGTGCAAGATCCAACAGTATATAAAATACAAGTTTTTTTTGGAACGTACTGCACCATGAGGTCTCTCCTTGTTTATGCTCCATACGTGTGAGTGCTGATGATCGGCTGGAGTGGAGGATATGACATGTTGTTTCCACATGAGAATTTTATCATTTCCATCTATCCTAATCAGCCGGGGTTTTGATAGTGAGAGTGTTAACCTTTCTCTGATATATAAAAAGCACATTTGATCTCTGTAACTCGAGATCACCTCAGTCTGGTAAGAGGCCCTTTTTGCTTAAGGAGCACTTTCCGCACTGGAGCACTTTTTTTTACAGATGTTTTTGATTCATTCATTTATCATGGACTATTTGCTTATATGAAATTCACAAATGTATTCAGTGGTTATTTGGGTCATTAATAGAGTTGAGTGGACACCTGGATGTTGGGGTGCAGCGGGTTTGGCCGAACTTCATGAAAAAATTTGATGTTTGGCCCCGAACTTGACCCGAACTTGACCCTGAACCCAGAGACCCCATTAAAGTCAATGGTGACCAAAACTTTTGGGCACTAAAGTGGCTCTAAAAAAGTCCTGGAAAGGGCTAGAGGGCTACAAAAGGAAGCAAAATGGGGGTAAGAGTAGGACAAGTGGTCTGCAAACAAATGTGGATAGGGAAATAACTTAAAATCACATAAAAAATTAAAAAATGGAAGAGGAGGTGGATGTGGAGTAGGGGGTTGAGGAGGCAGTGACCGTGTAGGTGGAAGTGGCGGTGGAGGAGGAGGAGGTAGCCAACACTGTTTTTTTTTTGTTTGTTTTTTTCTAACTGGGGTAGCCCCCAAAATATTGACACATATTAAAAAAAAAAAAAGATCACTATCTGCAGACAAACCCAGAGATGTTCTAGCACGAGTTCACTTTTTCCATATAAAATGTACCATGGTTTATTTTTCATGTTTACAAATTCCAATAAAGACTTATGTTCTATAAAAAAAAAAGAATAAGTTCACTTAAGTAGACCAATGGCTATGTGAGGCCGGTATAAATGTCTATTTTGCACAAGGTACAGACAAGTCTTGTGGGATCCATGACTGGTTAATTTTAATAAACGTTAGCTTGTCCACGTTGGCTGTGCACAGGCGGCTGCGCTTGTCTGTGATAACGCCCCCTGCCATGCTAAACACACATTCAGACAATACACCAGCACCTACAAGGTGTAAAGGGCAAGCTCAGGCCATGTGCCCAATTTGGAGACCCAGAAGTTGAATAGGGCAGACCCATCAGTCAGTACGTGTAGGCATGTGCACACATACTGTTCCACCATGTTGCTGAAATGCTGCCTCCTGCTAAGACGTTGCCTATCAGCTGGTGGTGCTGTTTGTTGTAGCGTGCTGCTGACAAAGCTTTTCCACATTTCGGCCATGCTAACCCCGCCTTCTGAGGTGCTGGCAGTGCCACAGCTACATTGGCGACCTCTTCCTCCTCCTCTGCCTTCGCCTTGTGCTTCCACTGAGCCCCCGGTGTCATTTGGGAATTCCCTCAGCAGCGCGTCTACCAGTGTGCGCTAGTAGTCGTGCATCATCCAATCACGCTCCAGTGAGGGAATTAAGGGCAGCACGTTGTCCTTGTAATGGGGATCCAGCAGGGTGGCCACCCAGTAATCAGCACAAATTACAATGTGGGCAACTCGGCTGTCGTTGAGCAGGCACTGCACCATGTTGTCGCTCATGTGTGCCAGGCTGCCCAGAGGCAAAGACAAGCTGTCCTCTGTGGGAGGTGTCCCATCTGTGTCCTCCGTATCCCCCCAGCCACACTCCAGTGATGCCCACGAGCTGCGTTGGGTGCCAGCCTGCTGTGAACACGGTTCCTCCTCCTAATCATCATCCTCATCCTCCTCATCCTCCAGAACTGTGTCCTGGCTTGAAAATTTTTTACCTGGCCTATGCTGGTGCAGGAACCCTCCGAGCCACTTGTGAATGACTGGCCTGATAACCATGGAAATGACCCCTTTTCCTCCTCCTCTTCCTCCTGTGCCACATCCTCTTCCATCATCTCCCAAAGTGTTTTTTCAAAGAGACATAGAAGAGGGATAGTAACGCTGAGAACAGCGTCATCAGCACTGGCCATGTTGGTGGAGTACTCAAAACACCTCAATATGGTACACAGGTCTCGCATGGAGGCCCACTCGTTGGTGGTGAAGTGGTGCTGTTCCGCAGAGCCACTGACACGTGCGTGCTGCAGCTGAAACTCCATTATTACCTGCTGCTGCTCACACAGTCTCTCCAGCATGTGCAAGGTGGAGTTCAACCTTGTGGGCACGTCGCATAGGAAGCGGTGAGCGGGAAGGCCGAAGTTCCACTGCAGCGCAGACAGACGAGCAGCAGCAGGGTGAGAATGCTGAAAGCTCGCACAGACGGCCCACACTTTCTGTAGCAGCTCTGACATATCCGGGTAGTTTTTTAGAAATTTCGGCACCACCAAATTCAGCACATGCGCCAGGCAAGGGATGTACGTCAAACCGGCTAGGCCCAGAGCTGCTACGAGATTTTGCCCATTATTGCACACCACCAGGCTAGGCTTGAGGCTCAGTGGCAACAACCACTCATCGGTCTGTTGTTCAATGCCCGTCCACAGCTCCTGCGCAGTGTGGGGTTTATCCCCCAAACATATCAGTTTTAAAACAGCCAGCTGTTGTTTCCCCCTAAATGTGCTGAAGTTGGTGGTGAAGGTGTTACGCTGACCGGATGAGGAGACGGTAGAGGAGGAGGAAGCGGAGAAGGAGGCAACAGGAGGCAAAGAGAAATGCCCTGCAATCCTCGGTGGCAGAAGGACATGCGCCAAACTGCTACCCGCCTCAGGCCCACCCGCCACTACATTTGCCCAGTGTGCAGTTAGTTAGATATAGCGTCCCTGCCCGTGCTTACTGGTCCACGTATCAGTGGTTATGTGGACCTTGCCTCAGATGGCATTGCCCAGTGCACACTTGATCTTGTCCCCGACTTGTTTGTGCAGGGAAGGGATGGCTCGCCTGGAAAAGTAGTGGCGGCTGGTAACCACATACTGTGGGACAGCCACCGCCATCAGGTTTTTAAAACTATCCGTGTCCACCAGACGGAATGACACCATTTCAAAGGCCAGGAATTTTGAAATGCTGGCATTCAGGGCCAAGGATCATGAGTGGGTAGGGGGGTACGTCCTCTTTCTCTCCAGTGTTTGGGAGATGGACAGCTGTAAGCTTCCATGGGACCGTGTGGAAATGCTTGGGGACGGTGGTGGACATGATGGCGTTGCTGTCATATCATCTGTTTGCTGGGTGGCAGGTGACGCTGGCACTGTAGAGGTGGAGGAAGAGGCCGAGGCAGCAGCAGAAGAGGAAGCAGGAGGAGCCCGAGACCTTTCTTGGATTCTGAGGTGCTTATTCCACTGCAGCTCGTGCTTTGCATGTAGATGCCAGGTCATGCAGGTTGTGCTCAGGTTTAGAACATTTATGCCTCGCTTCAGGCTCTCATTGCACAGCATGCAAACCACTCGTGTCTTGTCGTCAGCACATTGTCTGAAGAACTGCCACACCAGGGAACTCCTTTGAGCTGCCTTTGGTGTGCTAGGTCCCTGGGTGTGGTGGGTAGTAGCAGGCATACTGTCTAGGGGACGGCGGTCGCTCCACTTTTGCAACCTGCTTACTCTTTTGCTGTGCTGGTGCCTCTGTGCGACCACCACCTCTTCCTCCAAACTGGACACGTCACTCGCATGACCTTCATTCCATGTGGGGTCTAGGACCTCATCATCCTCCACATCATCTTCTGCCCACTCTTCACCACTGCCCTCCTTGTCAGTCTGCACACTGTAGAAAGCCGCAGCAGTTGGCACCTGTGTTTCATCATCATCAGAGATGTGCTGTGGTGGTGTTTCCATGTCCTCATCCACAAGTGGTTGGGCATCGGTGCACTCAATGTCTTCCACTTCTGGGGCAGGGCTATGTGGATGGCCCACAGAATGCACACCAGCAGAGTCATCAAAATCATAAGAGACTGCTGCATGACTTGGGGCTCAGACTGCTGGGCTGATTTACAAGGGCTGAAGTGAAAGACAGATGGCCATGGGGTTCAGGTACCAACTCTAAGCTTTCATCAAGGGACCGGGTGGGAGACAATGTGAAGGAACTGGAGGCATTGTCAGCCACCCAATCTACTATCGCCTGTACTTATTTTGGCCTCACCATTCGTTGAGCGGCATTCGGGCCTACCATATAACGTTGAAAGCTGTCGGCTACTCGCACCTGAGATAGCTGGCACAGATCGACCGCGTCCTCTCCTTGCAACAGGAGCTTCACCAACACCAGCAGCACCACGACCCTTATTTGATGCTCTCCTCATTCTGGATGCAAATGTACTATTTAGCACAAATTTATATTATTTTTTAAACCGGCAATGTAGACACACTTTTTAATTTTGTGCAAGAAGTGCACAGCAAGGTGCAAATGTATTATGTAGCACTATTTTTTTTTTTTTTTAAACCAGCAATGTAGACGCACTTTTTATTTTTGTACAAGAAATGCACCGTTGGCCGCAAATGTAGTATTTAGAATTTTTTTTTTTTAAACCAGCAATGTAGACGCGCTTTTTATTTTTGTATAAGAAATGCACCACTGGCCACAAATGTAGTATTTAGAATATTTTTTTTTAAACCAGCAATTTAGACACACTTTTTATTTTTGTGCAAGAAATGCACCACTGGCCGCAAATGTAGTATTTACAATATTTTTTTTTTTTAAAACCAGCAATGTAGATGCACTTTTTATTTTTGTGCAAGAAATGCACCATGTAAAAGCAGTATTTAAATTTGCCAAAATGTTGCCAACTGAACTAACAGAACACAATTAAAGTAGTGTCCCTGACACACAAGCAGTTGCAAGTGCACTGCACTTGTAAAAATGGCTGCAAACGCCCACCTAATGAACAGAAAAATTGCTTAGGTTTTATATGAGGCCCTTTGCTTAGCAAACAAAATGTACTCTAGCAAACAAAAATCTCCTCTGGCACTCACCCACCAATAAATCACTGTTTTTAACAGATTTTCTAAAGCTAATCTGTCCCTCACAGCAGCAGCAGCATCCTCTCCCTACACTAGTATGAGATGATTTTCTAAATGATCACATCCCTCTCCTACGACGACGACGAGACTCCCTGTCTAATCGAAATCTTTTAGTAGAGTATGATCACATCCCTCTCCTACGACGACGACGACACTCCCTGTCTAATCGAAATCTTTTAGACAATTTTTGTCACTAAATAACCACCCACTCACGGTCTCCTCTAAAAACAAACGATCTCATGTAAAACAAACGATTCGTTTCCCGGAGTATATTTTGGATTCGTTAAAAAGACAAGTAATCCACCCGCAAACGTCGGTAAAAATGTTCACGTCACGTGAACGTTGACGAACACACAGTCCCTGTGATGAAATTAACACAAGACAATCAAGTCAACCGTTGTAAAACCGTTTAAATTTATGACGAAAATGTACCACGTAAAGAACGTGTTTTTA
>BLSH010151112.1:100073-113010 GCA_018402905.1 Glandirana rugosa | reverse complement strand
GTGATGGGAGGAGAGCTGGAAGGATTTATGATAAGAGGAGAGCTGGGGGGATTTGTGATGAGAGGAGAGCTAGGGGGGTTTGTTATGAGAGCTGAGGGGATATGTGAAGAGAAGAGAGCTGGGGGGATTTGTGATGTGAGGAGATCTGGGGGGAATTTGTGATGAGAGGAGATATGGGGGGATTTGTGATGAGAGGATAGCTGGGGGAATTTGTGATGAAAGGAAAGCAGGGGGGATTTGTGATGATAGGAAAGCTGGGGGGATTTGTGTTGATAGGAGAGCTGGGGGTGATTGGTGATGAGAGGAGAGCTCGGGGGGGTTGTGATGAGAGGAGAACAGGGGGGATTTGTGATGAGGGGAGAACTTGGGGGGAAGTGTGATGAGAGGAGAGCTGGGGGAGATTTGGAGATGTGTGATGAGAGGAGAGCTGGGGGGATTTGTGCAGACAGAAGAACTGGGGGGATTCCCCCTGTGCTGCTGCTGATAAATGTAAAGGTTTTGCCGACCATCGCAGGTGCAAGCCGCCTTCTCTACAACCTGGAACATCAAGCTCAGGGTTCCTTCTCTGAAATTTGCCCCAAGATTCATTGGCTCGTACACTATAATTGCCAAGTTGAATCCGGTTTGCTTTAAACTCCAGATCCCTAAAAGCCTCAAGATTTCTTTTTTTACAAGATATCTTTTTATTAATTTTTAAATTGCAACAAATACAAATACAACACACGTATATCATCATAATCATAAAACCCCAAAAACAACAAAAAAAGAAAGAAAAAAAAAAAGGGGGAAGGGGGGAGGAACCCCCCAGGGCATCATCTCTCTTCTCTCTCCCAACTCCAACCTCCATCCCTTCCACCCATACCCCATGATTCTGCACTTATTCACTCATCTTAGTCACATGATCTAATCTGTGCGAATTCGGGGCTAATTATGAGTATATACCAGCCATGTCTCCCAAACCTTATCAAACTTTAATTATCATCATTACTTTCTGCAACTAGTCTTTCCATTCGCATGATCCCATTTAGACTCTCCATTCTGAGAAGATAGGTATGTTAGTTGTCTTCCAATACCTAGGTATTATTTGTCTAACCGCCGATATAAAAAACCCTAACAATGTTTTCCTTGCTTTCGTTATTGTGATTGGATAGAGGGACAATAGAGTAACTTCAGCAGAGTTTAATATTCCTTCCCCCATTGCCAAATTAAAGAGCTGAATTACCAGCTCCCATAAGTTATGTATGGACGGGCAAGCCCACCAAACATGAATGAAGTCTCCTCTAGATTTCTGACAGCGTCAACAAATATCTGATTGATCGGGGAATATACCATGTAAATCGGCAGGTGTATGATACCATCTCACCAGTAATTTGTAATTGCATTCCTGAGCAGCGCATGCCTTAGAGAATCTATGTGTGTTATTAAAGACCTAAGTCCACTCCTCTCCGTTTATTGAGCCTCTCAACTCGGTGTCCCATTTTACTGTATATGACGGTAATCCTGGTGAATCTAGATATTGTAAGATTTTATATATTTTTGATATAGTATGTAGTGGAGGTTCGGGAGAGACACACATTTCTTCAAATTGAGTTAGTGACCTATGAATATCCATTTTGGGTTGTAAAGATCTGTAAAAACTTTGAAGTTGTAAAAAATTAAACCAGAGACCCTTATTCTGATTGTGTATATTTTGAAAATTTGTAAACGTAATAATTTTCTTATCCAGGGTCACATGTTTAACTTGTGGCCAAAATGTTCTATCCCAACGTAATAAAGTTGGTTCTTGAAATCCAATGGTAAAGAAAGGATTATCTAGCAATGGTGTAAGAGGGCTTGGGATAGTGGTTATAGGGAGAAGCTTTAAAGAATGGTGCCAATAATCCAATAAAGTGTAAGTGATCCAGGGCCAGTTGCCCTATGGCCTTCAATGGGACCCACAACGCAGACTTCGGATGAATTGGGGAAATATCTTTCTCAATTTTGATCCATTATTTGTCGGATGAGTGATGAAACCAGTCCACAATATTTAATAATAAAACCCCCTTATAATAATTTTCGATATTCGGTAGATCTACACCCCCTTGCGCCTTAGATCAACAAAGCGTTTTCCACTTTACCCTGGGTTTAATTGATTTCCAGATAAATTTGGTAACATTTTTATTTAGTTTTTTAAAATAAGATCTAGAAATTTTTATAGGTAAGGTCTGAAATAAATATAAATATTTAGGTAAAATACCCATTTTGATGGTATTAATTCTGGCAAACCAGGATAACGGGAGTTTATACCAGGCTTGTAGCTCAAGTTGAGTTCATGAGAGAAGAGGTAGGAAATTTAAATCAAAGATGCATGATAAATCTGTGGGAATCATCACACTCAAATATTTTATTGCTACCTCCTGTCTACGGAAGGGAAATAATGTAGCAATATTATTAGCTTCATCATTGGGTAGTGAGATATTCAATAATTGTGATTTGGTTATATTTACCTTAAAATTGCTCAATTTTCCGAAATAATTTAATTCCTTTAAGATCGAGGGTACACTTATTCTAGGAGAAGAGATGTATAATAAAACGTCATCTGCATAAAGAGGCAGTTTATGTTCCATATTGTTAATGGAGATACCATGAATAGATAAATTGTTGCGTATAGCTATTGCTAAATGTTCCATGGTTATCACATACAACATCGGGGATAATGGACACCCTTGACGAGTTCCATTATAAATCCTGAACGGAGAAGATAAAATGCCATTGGTTTTAACTTGAGCGTATGGGTTAGTGTATAATGCCATTATTTTACTAATCATATTCCTACCTAAATTAATTTGATGAAGTGAGTGATATAAAAATCTCCAATTTAGATGATCAAAAGCTTTTTCAGCATCGATCGATAATAAACAGGCAGGGATCTGACGCTTTTGTGCTATAGATATTAAAGAGAGTGTTTTGATGGTATTATCACACGCTTCTCTAGATTTTATAAACCCTGTTTGATCTGAGTGAATTATTTGTGGAAGTATTGGGCCTAGCCTATTAGCTATCATTTTAGAATAAAATTTTATATCGCAGTTTAATAATGAAATTGGCCAGTAACTGCTTGGACTGGTTTTATCCTTTCCTGGTTTTTACATTACAGCTATATGGGCCTTTAAAGCCTCTTGTGGAAAAGGTTGGGACTCCGAGATTGAGTTGAACGATTCAAAAAGGAGTGGAGCCAGATCTAAAATGAACGTTTTATAAAATCGATTTGAATATCCATCAGGACCTCGAGCCATTTTTTGCACATTTGATAACCAGTCCTAATTCTTCTTCTGTAAACTCACTATCCATCACAGCTTTAGCTGTTAAATCTACACTAGGTAAAGATGTATCTTTAATGTATGCCAGAATTTCCTCCTCTTTTTCCATCGAGGGGCCTTCATAACTGGACTTCGACCCTGATATATTATGTACCGCAGAGTAATAATCGCGGAAAGTTTCCGAGATTGCAGAGTTTATGTACACTGGGTATTTACCTGGAGGGGATAATTTCAATATCGGTGTTACCGATGTTTTTGGATGAAGACTCCTTGCCAGATACATTCCACACTTATTGCTATATTCATACGAAGTTTTTAAATATTTATCTCTATCCCTTAAGGAGTGTTGATACAAAAGGCCCCTTATTCGATTCCGTATATCGGATAGCCTATTTAAATCCTTGTCTCTATTAGTATTTTTATGTTTTATTTCTAAGTCAGAGAGAGTTTGAAGTAAACTAGCGAGTTCTCTTGTCCTTACTTTTTTAAGTCTGGTCCCATGGGAAATAAAAATGCCCCTCAGGACACATTTTAATGCTTCCCATTTTATGGATAGAGGTGAGCTATCTGATTTATGGTCTTCCATAAAGTTAGAAATTGTCTTTTTAATGTCTGCTACGCAGACTAAATCTGTTAATAAGTTATCATTAAGTTTCCAATATCCGGTCCTTCCCTGTATTTCTGAAAGCTTTATACAACAAAAAACTGGGCAATGGTCAGACCAGATTTTGGATTTGAGATTTATTGTGGGGTCTGCATCCAACAGTGGCTGTGTCACAAAAATATAATCAATTCTGCTATGAGTTTTATGCACTGGTGAGAAAAATGTATAATCTGAGGATGCAGACTTCGCCAAATATCAAATAATTTCATCAAAGACAATTTATGTTTCAGTTTATGAAGACTAGAGAAAGGAATATTAGTCTTTCCAGATGTAGAATCCATCCATGGGTCAAGCACTGAATTAAAATCTCCCCCTAGAATTAACTCTCCCTCTGCAAAGGTTTCAAGCAGCCGTAGATATTTTAGACCTTAAAAGACCTGAGAGGAATTGGGCAGATACAGATTAGCCAAGGAACACTTGGTCGATCCCAGCTTAACCTTGAGAAATATGTATCTCCCCTGAGGATCGGTTTTGGAGTCCAGGACCTGGCATTTTGCATTTTTATGGATAGCAATTGAGACTCCTTTAGACTTTGTGAATAGATTTGTACTATGGAACCAAGTAGTATAATATTTATTTTTACAGAAAGGAAAAGCATCTGAGCGAAACTGTGTTTCTTGAAACAGCGCTATATCCAGGGTGGAGAGAGGGTCTCTTTATGAAGATAATGTAGCATCTGTGTGCGTTTATTAGGGTGATTCAGACCTTTCACATTAAAGGTACACATTGATATCGACATTTGGTCAAATCACCCTATATATTCTTTTCCAGGGAGACCAGAAGACGGGCACGTGAGGCTGGGCGAGGAATAGGGCAAGAATGAGGGAGAGATGAAGAGAGAAAAAAAAAATTATACCCACCCACACATAACACATTACCCCATAACACGCCCTCCCACATCATAACAATCATACAGGACAGTTCCCCAACCTGAAATGTATTTGATTGATCCTGGAATCAAAAAATAAAAATGAATTAGACAATTCTGCAGTTTCCTCAAAAGAAAAAACAATTGAGAAACCTATCGAGGGGAAAGGAGGTGCTTAGACAGTCGAGCTTCCCCTATCTGGGTAGCAGGACCGAGGGCAAAAAAAGGGGAAAGGGGGGTAGGAGGTTAGAGAGATAGGAGAAGAACTCCCCTCCTCTATTCCCCCCGGCCCCCCACCAGGTGCCGTGTAATGACTCCTATATTCAAATATGTGTACTGAGTGAAACAAATCAGCTGCAATACCTTAGGGGGAAAGTAGATGCCAGTAGGGAAATGCGGGATGAACGGGAAGATTTGAAAGGGAAACCCCATCTATAGCTGATTCCATTAGCAATCAAAATGTCTAACAAGGGTTTTAATGCTTTCCTTTATTGAAGTGTACGCCTGGAGAGATCAGACAGTAATATTAGCTCAGCTCCTTAAAATTGTATGTCTTTCGCTCTTCTTGTCGCTTACATGATAGCCTATCTAACTGAAAAAAAATGAATTCTGCAGACAACGTCTCTTGATTTTCCATTAGTATTTTACCTGAGGTCCTATAAACTCTGTCAATCTCAGTTACAGAGGATGGGTCTTTATTAACCTGTACAGATCCGCGCTATAGACAAAAGACGTCTACAGCGCGGATCTGAAAATCCGGGTGGACGTCCATGGACGTCCGCCCCTTTACACGCCCCCTGCGCGCACTGGGCGGCGGCGGCGGCGCGCGCGCGCGGCCGCCACACACTGCGTGGGCGTGCCCGCGGGTCGGGCGGACTCGATGTCCGCTCCTGAACCGCGATCGCCTTACAGAGCTGTAGAATGGGGAACCGCCGATGTAAACACGGCGGTTCCCCGTTCTGTGACAGGGGACAAACAGATCTACTGATCCCTGTCACTGGGATCAGTTAGATCTGTTATGTCCCGACCAGCCCATCCCCCCCACAGTTAGAACACACCCAGGGAACATTGTTAACCCCTTCACTGCCCCCTGCAGGTTAACCCCTTCACTGCCAATGACATTTATACAGTAATCAGTGGACATTTAAATTTCTGATCGCTGAATAAATGTCATTGGTCCCAAAAAAGTGTCAAAAATGACCGACATGTCCGCCCCAATATCAAAGTCCCGATAAAAATCGCAGATCGCCGCCATTACTTGTAAAAAAAATAATAATAATAAAAACGCCATAAATCAATGTCCATAGTTTGTAGACGCGATAACTTTTGCGCAAACCAATCAATAAACGCCGATTGCGATTTTTTTTTTACCAAAAATATGTAGAAGAATATAAATCGGCCAAACCCAATAAATAATTTTTTTTTTTTTTTTGGGATATTTATTAGAGCAAAAAGTAAAAAATATTGTTCTTTTTTCAAAATTGTCGCTCTTGGTTTTGTTTATAGCGCAAAAAATAGAAACCGCAGAGGTGATCAAGTACCACCAAAAGAAAGCTCTATTTGTGGGGAAAGAAGGACATCAATTTTATTTGGGTACATTGCCGCACGAGCGCGCAATTGTCATTCAAAATGCGACAGCGCTGAAACCTGAAAATTGGTCTGGGCAGGAGGGGGGTTTAAGTGCCCAGTAAGGAAGTGGTTAAGCAATGTGTTAAAGATCGACAAAATTGATTTATGCAGATCCTTATTTTCAACAGTTTCTGGTAGACCCCTGATTTATATATTGTTCCTTCTTATGCAATTTTCTTGATCGCCTACCTGGTAGATGATCTCTTGTAACTGATATGTATGTTCATTCAGAGCTTCATAATGAGTTTCTAAATGCTCATGTGTAAGTTCAGCTACAGCTTCCATTTCGGCAATACGGGATCCTACGCCTGAGACTTCTGTTTTAAGGGCTGCAATTTCAAATTTACATACAGTCTCTAGTCGAACCACATACTGTTCAAGATCTACTCTTGTTGGTAATGATTGAATATAGGAACCTAGGTCATCATCTTCCAATAATGTTATTGGGTTTTGGGTTTGTTTTGTTTTTTGCTTTGACTTGTGTTTTGAGCTTAGCATCATATTATTTTCCTGTCCAATCCCTGTAATGTTCATTGAACAAAGCGGCACCTCAGAGATTGACAGCTTATCAATAATATCAGTTTTGTCCTTGCTAGTTAAGGTGGCCATACATGATTGCGGTAAACATATAAATAGTTTGATATTACCTGTATCTTGCCACTCTGCAGGATCCTTATGAGCCGGTCCTTGGGGGCCATGTAGCCCCTGTACATCTTGTGATTTCCATGGGCCCTGAGGGGAGCCTGGTGACAATTGCCCAGAGTTTATCCCTGGGTTTACACTCAAGCTAGAAGACACATATCGTAGTTAACTTGCATCGCCACTCTGAACATGGCAGTTTTCAAGCCTCTCGGCTTCCCCCCTTTATTGGTCATTTTCTCCATCCAGTATTGAAACCTCTGCGGATGACAAGAGGGGGGAGAGGCTGGGATCCCTTATTACCATAGCCTCCTCCTCAGCTTCTGCATAACCCCAGACTTCTCCCTGCTGTTCCCGTATTATCTGGTCCCGTGTCAACAATGCTGACAGTGCTGACCGCTCTGACCGAGATGTCAAATCAGCTGTGCCCCTCTCACCGGACAGGGCGAGAGGGGAAACATGAGCACCAGACCGGACGCCAAGATGTGCAGGCTTTACACTGGGCATTACTGATAGCGGCAAACCCATTCCCCCATCACCACCTGACACAGCGGTGGGGATAGCATCTAATGGGGAGACCGGGCGGGACGCCGACCTCAACTGACAGCTCACTGTAGGCTCCTTTGGTAAGTCTTAATATTAATCTTTTGCTGAATCTTTCGGGTCCTTAGAATCTTTGGGATCCCCCCATAGTGCCTACTTCAAGCAGGTGAGAGCCAGATAATAAACAAGCAGGGGAGCAGGTTTTCAAATCCTTCGATTTGGTGGTCCAGGAGTAAATAAAGTCAATATTTAGATGCAGTTGTTATGAATGGGCAATTATAAATGGGCAAAACCGTGACCAGTGGAGACACAATAGTCAATGAGTGAATCAATAGGTCAATGGCGATGCAGAAAAAACAGCAGCAGCAGTCCTGTATCCCGTGTCAATCCCCAGAAGTATCAAAAGTAACGGTGATAGCCACAGGTGTAACAATGACTATATCGATGTAGCCGTGCAGCAGATATATATAACGATATTATGATGTAGCAGTACATGTAGCAATACAGTGCAGCGGCTCTGATATTAGCTCCGATATTAGCTCCGATACTGACTCTGACACTGACACTGGCGGTATCAATGGGATCCAACTGGGACACCAGCAGTATCAGGAGTATCAGAGGTATCAAGGGAATCAGCCAATGGAATCAGCCAGGTTAGCCAAGTTAGACAGGCACCATCGGTATAGTGCTAGATATTCCTCCGTTCCTCAATTTCAATAGTAATATCAGTGGTATCAACGGTTTTAGCAATATCAACGGTATTGGCGGTATACACAGGGCACATCACAGGGCACATCAAACCAGGTATGGAGCCAGGTACAGACAGCATGAATAGTGTGACATCTTGAACGCCGTTTGAGCCACCTAGACACTCCAAAGACAGGCAACGAGGTGGGGGGTATAACCAATCGGTCCTACACACCCATAGCAGAGAGCTCAGCTGAGACTGATCTCACATTACCGTCATCTGCTACCTCTACTCCTCCCTCTCTAAAGGAGATTTCAAACTCCTTTAAGGTTTCCCTTCTGAAGCCTTTAGTCCTCAATAAGTTCTCTCGTCCTTTCCCTACTGCAGTTTTGGTCTCTGAGGATAGTCAGGAGTACAAGGTTAATCTAATTCTGGATCCCTGGTTCCGTAAAAGCATTCTTCAGTACTTTGTGTATTGGAAAGGGTTTGGTACTGAGGAGAGGTCTTGGATCCCTGCATCTGAGGTATTTGCGCCTCGCCTTGTGAGGAGGTTTCATTTAAGGTTTCCCTCCAAGCCTGGGCCCAGGCAGGGGATGGGAAGGCATCGTAAGGGGGGTTACTGTCATGAATCTGCAGTAACATTTCATGTCCTATCTGTCTGCTTACCTCTTTGCTTGTGGTCAGCATAGAGACTGTGCACCTCTCACCTGTGTGCTAAGTAATCTTCCATCAGTAGGGCTCCACCCCAGTCTCTAATCAGGAGCATTATTTAAGACCATGCACTGCAAGTCAGCGCTGCCGATCAATATTGTGTCTTAGGCTTCCTGTGTGTGTGGTTCCTGCCATGTGCTCTTCATCTGATTCCGTTTACTGATTCCATTTACTGACCTTGGCTTGTTCTTTGACTATTCCTGTCTGCTTGTTACCCCGACCTTTGGCGTGCTCTCCTGTCTGTCCCTGTCTACTTGTTGCCCTGACCCTTGGCTATCCTACTGACTATCCCTTGTTGTCCTACACTGCTGCTTCCTATCTATCCACTGGTAGCCAGCCGTGAGCAAGAACTAGGAGACCCTGGGGGCCACGACCTGGAGTCAGTAGCAGTGAAGTCCATCCTTACCATCAGAGGTAGTGTTGAGCGAACCCGGACTGTAACGTTCGGGTCCGTACCGAACTTTCGGGTGTCTGGGGCCCGGACCCGAACACGGACATTTCAAAAAACGTTCGGGTTCGGGTCCGGGGTTCTGGTATTTTACGCCACGTGTTGAGAAGCTGCAGGGCAGCCAATCAACAAGCGTTTCACTGGTTTGCCCTTAGAAGCCATCACAGCCATGCCTACTAATGGCATGGCTGTGATTGGCCAGTGCATCATGTGACCCAGCCTCTTTATAAGCTGGAGTCATTTGATGCTGCAGTCACATGCTCTTGGGTTAGCTGTAGGGAGAGGGAGCTGACGGCGTCAGGAAGAGATTAGAGACATTTTAACAACATCTGATCCTGCATCCTGAGATAAATTACTACTGCTGTGCTGTTGCTCTGAGGACAGATAGCAGAAATTTGAGATTTCACATACCTCTGCTTTGAGTTGCAGATCAAACTCTGCATAAAACAACGATCAGATTGTTGGAGGAATTTGAGATTTCAAATATTGCTGCTTTGAGTTGCAGATCAAATTTGCCTAACACAACGATCGCTACGATCGTGCACAACGATCAGATTGTTGGAGTAATTTGAAATTTCACATACTGCTGCCTTGAGTGACACATTGCAGATCAAACCCTGCCTAACACAACGATCGGTACGATCGTACACAATGATCAGATTGTGGGATTGTACACAACGATCAGATTGTGGGATCGTACACAACGCTCAGATTGTGGGAGTAATTTGAGATTTCACATACTGCTGCTTTGAGTGATCTGACTGCACTAGGTAGAGGGACAGACTCTTGTTCAAAAATCATCTCCTAGTTCTAAAGGGAGAGGTTTTAGCTGCAGCTGTAAGTGACACATTATTGTTCAAAAATCATCTCCTAGTTTATTTGATTTTAATTTATTTTCCCTATCCCCATTTTTTTGTAGGGCACTTGCCCCACTCTTACCCCCATTTTACTTCCTTTTGTAGCCCTCTAGCACTTGCCAGGACTTTGTTACAGCCATTTTTGTGCCTAAAAGTTTGGGTCCCCATTGACTTCAATGGGGTTCTGGGTCCGGGATAACATTCGGGCAACGTTCGGAAGCCGAACCCGGACTTTTTTCCAAAGTTCGGATGGACCCGCAGAACCCGAACATCTAGGTGTTCGCTCAACTCTAATCAGAGGCTCTGGTGAAAACCTGCTGGCTCTTAGACTCTGTGCCCTGGGGAAACGTATGCTCTAGCTCCCTTTGCAATCTGTGTCAGTGCTCCAGTGGACCTGTTTGCCTGTAACACCCAGAGATCCATTCGCAGCAGTCAGCTAAAGGTCTACAACCTTAGAGGTGGGCCTCTAACCCAGCAGTGTGCATCGGTCACCTGCCGCCAGGGGACCTGACAGCATAATGAATAGACAGATTGAATGACTCTGGTGGGTGTGCGGCATGTGTACGCATGCTCACAATACAACTTGTTATAAAAAGAACTGCAGGAGTGGGGTTTGCCTTTGCCTGAGAAGAGGCCAGATTATTTACTGTCAATCCTTGCAGTATTTTTTTTTGGAAGGGTGGGATGATATTGTGCATAATGACCAACACCCCACCAAGGCTGTTTTGATGTTTGTTTTGTTTGTTTGCTATAATTGTTGTGCAGTTTCTCAAAAAAAAAATTGTGGGCTTGGCTTCAATTTTGTGTGTATTTTTCCTGTCTGACCAGGCATTTATTAGCATCTGCTGACACTTTTTTTGTTCACTATCAAATGTCAATTGTGCTACTCTTACAACTCCTAACTTTGCTTAATCAAGTAGACATCAAGTAGAATCTTGCACCTAGCAACAAATTTATGGGGGTGGTGAGAGCTGTTGTTTCACGACTTGACCGGGGATAGATTCTGGGATCTGTGTTCTTGTGGTCGGTTTCTTATGGCCTTAGCCACAGAGTATCTACTATCTTTGTGGAGTCCTGGGTATCTACTGCTTCCGGATGGTGACTCTGGCTCCACCCAGTGGCTAGCTGTAGGCAGTCACCTCATTAGTACCCTATAAATCCTAATTTTCCCTTCCTGTCTTTGTCTGAGTATAGGTTTCAGTTACTGCTAGTCATTATACCAGATTGTTTGCCTGTTACTATCTTTGCTTATTCCTGACTATGCCTTTGGATTGCGCTCTTGTACTACGTTGACCGATTGTTGCTGAATTTTGCCTGTCCCTGGCACCCACTCTGGTAAACCCCTTGGATCTCTGCCAGGATTTGCTACAGGACCGACATTGGGTCATCCTTGGCTAGTGGGATAGTGTAAGTGTAGTGAGGAGGACCATCATTCAGCTTTGCATAGTGTGTAGCTAGAGTAGGGACAACTCAGATAGTTTCAGTGTAGTGAGATTTTGTTAGTAATCTTTACATAAGTGTATAGCTAGAGTAGGGACAGCTCTGATAATTTTAGTGTAGTGAGATTGTGTCAGTAATCTTTACATTTACATCAAACAGTGTAGCGCCATTAAAGATCTCAATAAACACAAAAAACCTTGTATATTTTGAGAAAATGGAAGATAGCCACTGTGGTAAAGGTGTATCAATCATAGCATGCTGTGCCCAATTTGATAATACACCACCAATTAAGCTGGCCTCTCACCTCACCAAATCGACCTCATAGAGGTCACAAAACTCCTCAAGAACTCCTCAAAGGAGGTAAAACAGCTCCTCATAGACTCCTCCGGTGATCCTCCAATCCCAACATCTCCAGTCCGCTCTCACCAGGAACAGCAGTTGTATATGCGGATAGAAGGAACAAATCTAGTGCTCTCAGTTTAAATCACTTTATTAAAAATATATTACAATTCCAGACTACTCATATGTAGAGTTGAGCGAACTTCTAGAAGTCCGGGTTCTGCTGGTTCGGCCGAACTTCGGGACAAAGTCCGGGTTCGGGTCCGGACAGAACCCGAACTTTGTCCCGGACCCCGAACCCCATTGAAATCAATGGAGACCCGGACTTTTAGGTACAAAAAGTGCTGTAAAATAGTCCTGGAAGGTCCTAGAGGTCTGCAAAAGGAAGGAAATGTGGGTAAGGGTGGGGCAAGTGACCTACAAAGAAATGGGAACAGGGAAATAACTTTAAATATTTTTTAAAAAATAAAAACATAAAAAATGCAAAAATGGAGATCATCTTCAAAATGGGTCTGAAAAGGGTGGGAATGGGTGTAAAGGAAGGAAAACGTCTGGAGATCCTGGAAGGTCCTGATAAAATGTCGTGAAAAACATGGATTTTCAGGCCCAGAGGTAACTAAAGTTACCCCAAGCCCCAGGCCCTGTTTCAAGCCCAAGACAGGCCTGGGCTTGGGCCTGAAACAGGGCTTCAAGCCGGCTTGGTCGTCTTGGGCCTGAAGATCTTCAAGCGAGTTGAGATGTATACTCATCAGACCTTAACATTATATAAAAATTATTTCACTAAATTTGACTCTCGTGATCTAAACAAGGAA
>BLSH010151112.1:82163-97556 GCA_018402905.1 Glandirana rugosa | reverse complement strand
CATTTTAAAAAGAAGTGTGAATAAAAGATGTTTAATGATTGACGGTTTGATTTAAAGTGATACACACATTTTGCAGAACAGTGATATGGGTACTCTGGGCTTATTTATACTTTTTGGACATAGTTTGAAGATGATTTTAGAACAGTTCTATGGCCTCTAATGTTAATTAATACTTTTCAGACCCATTTTGAAGATGATCTCCATTTTTGCATTTTTATGTTTTTATTTTTTTAAAAATATTTAAAGTTATTTCCCTGTCCCCATTTCTTTGTAGGGCACCTGTCCCACCCTTACCCACATTTTCCTTCTTTTTGCAGACCTCTAGGACCTTCCTGGGCTTTTTTACAGCATTTTTAAGATTTTTCATTAAAATTACCAGAACACCGGACCCGAACCCGGACTTTTTTTGAAAAGTCCGGGTCCGGGTCCCGGACACCCCAAAGTTCGGTACGGACCCGAACTTTACAGTCCGGGTTCGCTCAACTCTACTCATATGTAAGGACACTAAGATCCGCAAAACCGCATGTAAACAAAGACTAGCTTCCTAGTCTGTAAAGATGGCCGCAGGTGACGTCACTACTGGCTCCTCCCCCATACATGTTACATTCCTGTACGGAACTTCATCAGCGGATAAGGAGCCCTGTAGTGTGCCCGCTATTATATAGACATTGCTTAGCAACCAGAGGCGGCTGTATGTCCTTCTATTGGAAGCAGAGAAACTCTTGGAATTCCAACTAAGCCATAACAATGGCTAATCAAAGGATAAGCCTATACACCTGGGGATAATTAAATCTATGATCACTCAGATTTGTTTTCTGCTAAAAAAATATCAAAATTCCATAGCCTATAAAAGGGGCCGTATTTATACTGACACCCACAGTTCAATACTGCACATTGCAGCCTGTTGCGTTATTTAGAATATACAAGTGGTAAAAATGCTGCCACCCAGAGTAAATGCTCCATAATGCAGCCCTATCATTAACCTGGATATAAGAACAACCCCACTGCATAAAATATTGAGAGAGTACCACACATCAGCTCCCTAGGAAATTGAAATCCCATGCTCTGTGTCCATAAATGAATCTTATTGTGACGTCACCCATCGACCATCCTTTTACAATAATATGTGTACATATTAAAACTTTAAAAAACAAAGTAAAATCACATAAATTTAAACCATTAACCAGAAGTACCCCCTCCTTATCTATCTGTGATAAAACAGTTGAGGTCGAACTCAACATTCAAACCGGACGGGGTCATTACCTGGTTTCGAAAATCCAAAAGGATTCCCTATGGCTCAGTTTCCTAATAAAATTACCACCCCGCCAGTGTTTTGACACCTTCTCGATGCCCCAAAATTTGAGGCACATACGAAAATGTTTTTTGTTTCAGTTGTTTTTATTAAGTTTGAAGAGTACAATACAGACTTGGAAAACAAACAGTGAAGATTACAATTTGTTAATTTAATATGGTAGAGAGTAAGTGTTGATTAGAAAAAGTCACATATATCAATTCCTCTACATAGATACCATGACCATATGCACCAATTGATTCATAACATTCTTGTGAGTTTGAACGTGAGCATGAACATAAACATATCTATCCATATTCTGCAAATGCATGTGTATCTGTTGGGCCCTCCCTCAATCTCTCTTTATAGTCGGAGAGGGTACCCACAGGCACTTGTGTGATTTGCTATGCATCAGTGGATTACTGTATGAACTTGATAACTGTCAGTTACTCCTATAAAGCTTGTATTTCCACAATCTATATATGAACATGGTTAGTGTAAAAAAGGAGTACACTAGAAACAAAGAACAGAGGTAATAGAATAAAAGACAAGAATATAGAGTAAAAGAATATAGTGGAGAAGAAGAATGAAAAATAATACTAGTTAGGATATTAGGAGTCGCAGTTACACCCATATTATCATCAGCCTGGGGGTGGTTTATTTATTTCCTATCTACCATTATGGGAAGTGTCTTCAGGTTTTGAGTACCAGATTCCCCAGGGTTCCCATAGTTCGGATATTGTGTGATATTGTCCAATAGAGTTGGAGAACATTTCTTCATAGGTTCCGTGTAGGTGGGTTGTCCGCATTATTTCCTCTATCCTGGGAGTTTCTTGTTTTGTCTTACTATAGAAAGGCGAGTTGCCATTAGTAGGTGGGAAACTATAGTCCTATATTGTATAGGGAACGTATCTATGTCTAGAGATTGAATTGCCAATCCCATATTTAGCTCTCTCTGGGAACCTGTGATTGCTTCTACTATTTTAGCCACTTGTTGCCAAAGATGGGTTATCGTTGGACAGGACCATAGGATATGGAATAGTGTTCCCACTAAGCCGCATCTTCTCCAGCATTCTGAAGATCCATTTGTGTGTATCTTGGATAGCCCATATGGTGTTAAATACCATCTCATCATTGTTTTTTGATGCAGCTCCCAAAGGCTTACGCTTTTGGTTGAGTGGTAGGTGGTCTTTAGTGCTCCAAGCCCCTTGCCCTCGGGATAGTCTTGCCCTAAATTTGTTTCCCATGCAGATATTGCAGAGGATTTGGTAAATATTGTCTTTTCCTGAAGGGACAGGTATATGATTGAAATTCCTTTTTGTGAGGTGGTTTGGTGTTGATAATATTGGGCTAGCTTCCAAGGGAGAGATATCTGCGGTTGTTTGGTTGATTTTAGTAGGTGCATTATTTTCAAGTATGTATAATCTTCCCTAGGATGTAGCTCATATTCTTTTTGTAGAGAATTAAATGTCTTAAGTATAAGGCCATCATATAGGTCCTCCAGATATGTAATGCCCTTGTCAGCCCATGGGCAGAGTTTAATGTCTGGGATAACAGAGTTCAGAGCTTCCATAGGAAATCTCAGTGTCTCTACTTTCTGGCTCCACATTTGTGCTTTGCACAGATGTATCCATGCTCGTATTGAGGCTAGAATAGTTGGAGCTAATGTGCTGTCTAAGTTGTTATTGTAAGATGAAGCCAATAAGAAATTATATAAGCTATTCCTATGGATTTGATGTAATTCTAGCTCTGCCCATAGGAAGTTTGGATCTGGGGCCATCCAGCTTTTAAGTTGTGCTAAAAGTGTGGCAAAATAGTAATCGTGAAGGTGGACGTGGCTAACTCCACCCACTGTCCTGTGCTTAATTAGTTTGGCAAATGCTATCCTAGCTTTTTTCCCCTGCCACAAGTATGTGTTCACTTTGGTTTGTAGTGCACTAAAATATGTTTTGGGTAGTGATATAGGCAATGTTCTAAACAAGTGTAGGAGCTGTGGCATAATTTGCATTTTGAACGCTGCCAATCGTCCTGACCCAGAGAGCTCAACGCAGGCTAAATTGTCTACCTTGGGACCCAATTAACTTAGGAAGGGGATGTCATTTTCCCTGGTGAGATTAGAAGAGTTTGTTATCCAGTTCAAGGCCACTCATAGGAGACAAGATAGATTGTAAAGTCTAGTGTCGGGGAGGCCAACACCTCCCTCGGACTTGGGCAGAACGAGTTTGCGGAGGGAGATGCGGGGTTTGCGGCTCGCCCATAGGAAGGATGATAGTGCTTTGTGTAGGGTCTGGACGTCTTTGTGCTTCAATAGTAATGGAATGGTCTGGAGGGGATAAAGTAATTTTGGGAAACTCATCATTTTGTATAAGTGGCATCTACCAAGAAAAGAGAGGGGTAATTTGGACCAATTTTGGAGTTCTCTAATTATTTTTTGAATGGTTGGCGTAAAATTAAGGTGGTATATAGAGGATGGTGATTTTCCTATATTGATCCCCAAGTATGTGATGGATGTGCGTGCTATTTTAAATATAGAGTTTGGGGCCCATGCCGGAGTGCGTGGATTGAAAAGGGGTAATATTTCGCTCTTGGAAAAATGTATACGTAGCCCGGAGCATCTACGGAATAGACTGAAGGTGTCCTGAATAAAAGGCATATCGGAGGAGGGATCGGAGGAAAAAATTAAAATGTCGTCCGCAAATAATGCTGTTTGGAGAAGTGTTTTGCCAATTCGTATGCCTGATAGGCCAGGTTGGGTGATGAGGTATCTGGACAGGGGCTCTAAGGCTAGATTGAAGAGGAGTGGGGAAAGGGGGCAGCCCTGTCTAGTTCCCTTGTGAAGACGGATCTTGCCGGAGACGCAGCCCGCTGCCACTACATAAGCCGCAGGGTCTGAGTACATGGCCTCTATAAGGTGGCAGAAAGGGCCTTGAAAGCCAAATGCTCGGAGGGACATGGTTAGCCAACGAAAGCTGGCGTTATCGAAGGCTTTCTCCGCGTCTAGGGTGACAATGGCCGCGTCTCCGGCACATCCCGCTCTAGCTGCCTCCAACACCATCAAAACTTTTCTGATGTTGTTTGTGGCGGACCTCCCATGTATGAAGCCCGCTTGGGCCGGGTGAATGAGGGAGGGTAGGATTAGGGCCAGTCTGTTGGCTATAATTTTGGAGAGAATTTTTGAATCTAGATTTAAAAGTGAAATAGGTCTGTAAGAGCCCGGGTCCGTAGGGTCTTTCCCTTTTTTTGGTATTATTTTAATGTGGGCTTGGTGTCCGGTTGGTGGGTATGGATTGCCATCCAAGATGCCTTGGTAAACAGCATGTAGGGTGGGGACTAGTAGGTCATGTGTAAGTTTGTAAAATTCTGATGTAAAACCATCTGGTCCCGGGGCTTTGCCCGGGGCCAGGGTTTTGATGGTATTTTCAATTTCCAAGATAGTTATTGGGGCGTTTAGAGTTTGAAGTGCTTCTTGGTGAATTTTGGGGAGGGAGAGGCCCTGGAGGAAAGACATGGCTGCCGATTCATCAATGGGGTCTGGGCCATATAGAGTTGCATAGAAGTTTTCTAGGATTTGGTTGATTTGTTTAGGGTCATTGGCTAGTCGACCCTGTTTGTCTCTGAGGGCAGCAATGTGAACTGGTGAGTGTGGGCCTTTGCAAAGACTGGAAAGAAGTTTCCCAGGCTTATTCCCAAATCTGTGAAATTTGCATTCCAATGCCGAGTTATGCATAAGTTCTTGTGTTATGGCCCAATGGTCAAAGCGATCCTTGGCTTTCCTCCAGGCTTCCCTGTGTGCTGGTGAATTAGACTGACTTAGGGATAGATGGGCAGTCCTGAGTGAGTGACTGGCCTGGAGAAACTCCGAAGCGGCCTTTTTCTTGAAGGCTGTGGCAAAGGAGATCATTTTCCCCCTCAGAACAGCCTTCCCCGTTTCCCAAAAGAGATTCGGGTTAGATATGTGGGTGCTATTGTTGGTTGCGAAGTCTTTCCAAGTGTCTGTAAGTTCATCGTGTAGCTCCCTATTATGTGCGAGGTATGAAGGAAATCTCCATATCCTAGGTGAGGTTTGGGAGGACGTGCCTAAAATAGTAGCAGTAAGGGGGGGCGTGGTCCGAAATGGCTATGTCGTTTATCAGTGGATCGGTGGCCAAAGGGAGCATGAGTGGAGAGAGGAAAATATAGTCTATCCTCAATTGAGTGGCATGTGGGTGTGAGAAAAAAGTGAAGTCTCTGCCCTCTGGGTTGTGAAGCCTCCACAGGTCCGTTAGACCCAGATCTTCAGCCCGTTGAGCGAGAATGGGAATGGATTTAGAGGGCTTGGTAGGTTTATGAGATGGGGAGGCCATCCTGTCCTCTGTGGGGTCCATGACCGAGTTGAAATCCCCCGCGATAATACATGGGAGGTGCATATGTGGGGCGAGGTGTGCTGAGAGAGTCTGGAAAAATTGCTTGTTAGGGGCATACACTGCAGTGAGAGACCATTCCCTGCCTTGAGTTTTGAGCCTGACCGTAAAGAGTCGGCCATCCTTGTCTGAATGGGTGGAAAGTAGTTCGTGGGGCAAGTTCTTGTTGATTAGTATCAGAACTCCCACTCTCCCCTTGACAGCGGGTGATCCCATGACATGCCCGACCCAAAGTTTACGCATTCGTATAAAATCAGAGGGAGCCAGACGGGTCTCCTGGAGAATCGCTATGTCTGAGCGGAGGCGTTTGAGGTGGCGAAGAATGGCCATGCGCTTATTGGGGGAATTGAGGCCTTTGACGTTCCAAGAAGTTATGTGAATTGACATGGAGTAGGTGTGGGTCTGTGTGACATGTGGCGAGCATCTAGGTAATTATTGTTAAGATAGTGGGAATACGCGAGGGGTGTAGAGGTGAGGAGGGAGGGTGAAGGGAAGGAGAATGGGTGAGAGTGTATGCCTGTGTCCTTGGAGTGGAATATGACTGGACAACAAACAGTAAGAACGACAACATACTGAATGCAACATAATAACCAAACCATTGGAAGGCTGCGCTTCACTTTTTTCCTCATGTGAGCCTAAATCCACCACATCAGCGTTACCGATATATGCTAAAAAGCACACTGACGAAGGGGGGGGGGAAGCAGCAAGTCCACGGCCGCCAGGTAGGGAGGTGGAGGGAATAATATATTCCAAAGAACTGTTGGTGTAGTCCATAGAGGGCGGGGTTAGCATTGGATTTTCCATAGTAATGCTGTGCGATAAGTCCTGGCTCCATGATGAGGAGAGAAGAGGGGGAGAGGGGAAAGGTCCTTATGTGTAGGAACGTAGCTTGAAAGGAGATTATCTGCTTGATCTCTTGCATGACCTTTAGATGAACTCGAACAGGTAACATAGTGAGCAACATAGGAAAGAGCGGATTTATGGTTATATCATTCTACTTGATTTTGACCATATGAGGCAAGATTAAGGGGGAGTAAGTTGCGTTGGGACATCAGTTCCGGGAATTTCGGGAGTGTAAATCCACCAATTTGAGCTTTTTAGCTGGATCTTTCCTAGGGCTTCTTTGGTTTCTGGAGGGGCCCTTGGGGGAGACTTCTCCTGAGGGTGTGGTATCCATTGGGAGATGCAAAGAATTTCGGAGGAAATATGCAGCTTCATCGGGATCGGAAAATATCTTGGACTCCCCCGAGGCCGTTGTGAAACGGAGTGTAGCTGGATAGGCAAGGGAGAAGCGAATATTTTTCTGGAAGAGGGTAGCACATATGGGCTGGAAAGCCTTCCTTCTTTTGGATACTTCCTGGGAGTAGTCCGCAAATATTAAAAGCTTGTTGCCATCAATTTGCAAGGCTTTCAGGTTGCGAAAGGACTTGTGGATGTTAGCTCTATCCATGTAGTTTAGGTAACGGACTATAACAGGTCTCGGTGAACGTCGGTCATTAGAAGGCGCTCCCAGTCTGTGCGCCCGCTCCACTGAGCAGGGTCCAGCCAGGCCCAAGGCTTGGGGTATCCGTGACGAGCAGACATCTACTAGCGAGTCAGTGTTGAAGGACTCTGGGAGGCCTATGACCCGCAAGATGTTTCTCCTAGACCTGTTTTCAAGGTCGTCCAATTTCTCGAAGATATATCGTTGTTCCTGCTTGAGCTGATGGTCTCTGGTAAATGAAGATTGTACCTCATCCTTTAACTCCGATACTCGGCTCTCCACCTCAGAGAGTCTTTTGGCGTGGTCACCTATTTCTTTAGTCAGCTGATTCATCCCTGCTGTTATAGCTTTGTCCACCGCTGCCGTGATGGTAGGTGCCAGGAGTGTTGCTACCGCCTGTGCCAAACCAGCCAGTTGTTCTTCCAATGTAGCAGTATGAGTTCCCATAGACATTAGGGAAGCAAGAGCGTTCGTTGGAACGATCGGGAGGGCGGTCGTTGAAATGTTCGTAGGTGCGATCGGCGGGACGATCGGATTTGCGTTCGTCGGAACGGTCGAGACAGGGACGACCTCCGCCATATTGGCTTCCACCTGCGGGAGGACCGGCGGGTCCGCGACGATCACAGAGGGAGCCGAGGAGGGGCCGTGGACTAAGAATTTGTCCATGGGGTTCCTGATGCTTTTAGGCAGGTTTCTGGGTGCTGATCTCCCTGTTCGTCAGCGTGGGTGGCGGGTTTTATATGTCGGTGAGGACGGAGCCGCTGATTCTGCCTCCTATCACATAGGCGCCGGAACCGGAAGTACCTGGTGAGATTAGATAATTTAGCAGTGAGAGTAATACCCAAGTATTTAATCCCAGTTTATTTCCATTTATATGGGAGATTTTTTATAGGTTTAATTTAATTTAATTTGGGATACCCAAGTTTAGAATGTAAGATTTTGATTCATTGACTTTGTAGTAGGAAATGCCCGTAAAACTATTCAGTACTTGATGAGTTGAGGCAAGGGATCTTTCTACATCCGTTAGTATCAATCTAACATCATCGGCACATAAGCTAATGGTATGGGTTCCTATGGTCAATCCTTTAATGTGTGGGTGAGTTTGGATATGTGTTGCTAAGGGTTCCATTAACAAATTAAAGATTAATGGGGAGAGTGGGCAGCCCTGGCGCGTGCCATTTGATATGTCAAAGAGAACTGATAATGCACCTGAGATGTAAACTTGGGCTGAGGGCGTGGTGTACAGGGCCATTATTGCTGAGTATATGGGGCCCTTGAAATCGAAGTTTGATAGGACCTGTGCCAAGAATTCCTAGTGAACCCTATCGAACGCCTTCTCTGAATCAAATGCAAGAAGCAGAGAAGGCGTTCTTTTTTTTTGTTAGCTAGGTGAATAAGATTAATAAGGCATCTGGTGGCGTCAGCAGTCTGTCTGCCTTTTGTAAAGCCATATTGATCTCTGTTAATGAGGAATAGTAATATATCTACCAGACTGGCAGCCAAGAGTTTTGCATAGATTTTGAAGTCGTTATTTGCTTTCAATAATTTTTATTGAACTTTCAAGCGGTACAAGCATAGTAACACAATAGGTACATATTAGTGACAAGATAAGAACAGTAAGAGTATTACATATTCAACTATCGTGTCCACATTGGTATAACATAAAGGGCGTTCAAACCTTTATTAGGGCAGGACGAAAGCCCCTGCTGCCTCCGTGAGCTGTAACCAACTTGGACCCTCTGCCCTGCTTCTAACTCACTTTGATAAAGGCAAGAAAGACTGCGCTCCCCTCACACAGTGATAACTCTAACAACTACCTCTTATAATATGCACCAGACATATAGGCAGGAGCTAAAGTATATATTCAGTATACTCTGATTAAGGTACTCAAAGTGCTAGTGCTACATAAATGTCCAATATGATCTAAGTGGTGGCTGGGTGCAACCCATACCCACTAACACACAAGAGACACCGCTCTGATCAGTGGAGCTTGGATTTAGGCAATCAGCTGCTGCATCTCCCCTAGGTGCTCAGGCTTCATGAATGTCCTCCATACATTCCGATAGGTTAGCAAAATCAAAGCAAAAGATGAGTCGGCACTCTTGGGGATCAGATAATAAAGTGTTTTATTCCATCGTGGCAACGGCAATCAACAGCTACCAACAGTGCAACCCATATCCCACACAGGTCACACAGGGTCAGTGTAAAATAATGCAAAATGCATATAAACCAATATATACAATAAAACTGTGCAAAACGTGCAAATATTGTATTGTGCAAAAATAAAATAAAGTGCAAAGCCTTAGTATAATGGTGTGGAAAAGTCCAAATAGTCCCAGACCATCCAATCTTCAGCCAATTTGATTGAGGGATGATAAATCCAACTTCATAAGCCAATAATCAGCTGAGGGAATATATATCCATGAATGGACCGATATCAAGCCGCTGAAGCACCCTTAATACTGTGGCGATCCTTCACCTGACACCCCGGTCACACAGCCTACTCACCAAATGAAGTGGATTCCCATAACAGGAATCACAGATGCTCTTAGTTGATGAGTTGGAAGCTTGTCCTCCTCAGCACCAAGGGATAACACTGCTAGCATGAATCTTCCTTGCGCTCAATAGAGGGGAAAACAGAACCAAGCAGGTCCAAAAATGGTGAAGTACGTCCGTTTATTGATCAAATGTTACATGCGACTAAAAAACAGGGGACGCCAGATGCAGTCCACCTACATTGCAGACAGGGAAAATGACGGGACCGGAAGTCATGTTACCCGACGCGGCGTTTCATTAGCATACAAGCCAACGTCATCAAGGGGTCATGACCATTTTTGGACCCGCTTGGTTCTGTTTTCCCCTCTATTGAGCACAAGGAAGATTCATGCCAGCAGTGTTATCCCTTGGAGCCGAGGACAAGCTTTCCACTCATCAACTAAGAGAATCTGTGATTCCTGTTATGGGAATCCACTTCATTTGGTAAGTAGGCTGTGTGACCGGGGTGTCAGGTGAAGGATCGCCACAGTATTAAGGGTGCTTCAGTGGCTTGATATCGGTCCATTCATGGATATATATTCCCTTAGCTGATTATTTATTGGCTTATGAAGTTGGATGTATCATCCCTCAATCAAATTGGCTGAAGATTGGATGGTCTGGGACTATTTGGACTTTTCAACACCATTATACTAAGGCTTTGCACTTTATTTTATTTTTGCACAATACAATATTTGCATGATTTGCACAGTTGTATTGTATATATTGGTTTATATGCATTTTGCATTATTTTGCACTGACCTTGTGTGACCTGTGTGGGGTATGGGTTGCACCCAGCTACCACTTAGATCATATTGGGCATTTATGTAGCACTAGCACTTTATTTGAGTACCTTAATCAGAGTATACTGAATATATACTTTAGCTCCTGCCTATATGTCTGGTGCATATTATAAGAGGTAGTTGTTAGAGTTATCACTGTGCGAGGGGAGCGCTGTCTTTCTTGCCTTTATAATTTTTTTGGTTGTCACAACTAATACACGTGCAGCCCCCTAGATATATCTACATTTTTGTATATATGTGTTTATTTATTCATTTACATATATATATATATATATATATATATATATTCACACATATATTTGTTTATATAGAATTAATTATTTTCCTTTGCACTGGTTTCACATACACATTCTAACTCACTTTCCCTACATGGAGGAAGTGGCCAGGGGAGCCAGCACCACCCCTGATGGGATCCTGCTGTGGTACCATGGTTCCCCAGCACCCCCTCCCCGAATCATGACGGAGAAAGACCATCCTTTCTAGTGCCTGCCCTCCGTGGAGTGCAGGCCTTTTAGAAGTATACCTTATTGATTTTAAGTCGTTATTTAACAACGATATGGGACGGAAGTTCTGTGGAGTCACTGTATCTTTGCCCGGCTTTGGTAGTGCTACTATCATGGCTTTGAGCATTTCTGAAGGGCAGGGGGAGGACAAAGCAGCTGAGTTGAATATCTCCACTAGGTGTGGTGCCAGAATGTCCTTAAAGGCCTGATAATACTCCCCCGTGAAACCATCTGGCTCGGGTGATTTGCTACATGGCAATGAATTGATAGTTCGGAGGACCTCCTCTTCTGTAATGGGCAGATTAAGAGTATTGAGGTGGTCTTCTGAGAGTTTCGGTAGATCAAGTGGTTTTAAAAAGTTTGCAATGACCTCTGGTGTAGGTTGTGTTGGGGTCGTTTTTGAGATTGTACAAGGAGCTGTAATAGTGACTAAAGGCATCTGTGATATCTTGTGGATGATGCAATTTCGTTTGGTATTTGGGGTGTATTATAAAAGGGATCTGGGTTTTGGGTCTATGCCCCTTAACACACTTTCCCCACTTTATTACCACTTGCTTAGTAAGACATTTTAAGCCTCTTAGAGGCTTTTTCAAATTCTCCCAGCAAAAGAGCCCGAAGATCACTGCAGGTTTTTGTAATGTGGTCTGATACCTTTTGGGAGGTATGAATTTATTTTGGGTCTCTAGAGTATTAATTTTGGACATAAGGTCCTGTACATGCTGCTGCCTCATCCTCCTGTCCCTTGCTCCTTGCTGTATAAGGCATTCCAGATCACAAAAGGATCGGACACAAAAAATTGGTTAACATCAAAGAATTCTGTAAGTTGTTGAGCTATTCTGGACTTGGTCTGAGCATCCTGGAGAATTCTTGTGTTGGCTCTCCACACAAAGTTAGGATTGTGGTAATTGGCTCCTTCTATAGAAACTTTAACTGAGGCATGATAAGACCAAGTAATGCCATTTATCTCTGCTGAGCGAATTTTAAACAATAACCACTTATCCGTTAAAAATAAGTCAATTCTGCTGTAGGATTGATGCCTATTAGAGAAAAATGTGTAATTGCATTAGTTTGCATGGAGGTATCTCCAAGCATCGTACAAATCACAAGTTTTGAGCGTAGATTTTAAGGATGGAGGAGGTCTTCTGGATGTGGAGTCCATGTTGGGGTCCGGTGTCAGGTTGAAGTCACCGCATAATAAAAGTGCGCCTCATTGTATCGATCTAATTTTTTTCAAAGTTTTGTGCAGAAATGTAATCTGGCGCGTGTTAGGAGCATAGACATTTGCCACAGTGTATGTAGAGGAATTGATCTCGCAGACTAGGATCAATTACCGACCCTGGGGATCAGCAAGTTGCTTGTGGAGTGTAAAAGAAACTGAGTCTCTTATCGCCACCATAACCCCTTTCTTCTTCACATTTGCATTAGCTGTATATATGTGGGGGAATTTTGGGTGGCTGCATTTGGGAGGTGCTGAAGAGCCGAAATGCATCTCCTGTACACACAGGATATCATACTTATTTTGCAAGGCTTCTTTCCATAGGGACCTGCGTTTATCAGGATGATTAAGACCATTTGAGTTAATTGAAAGAAAGTTCACGGTCATATGTGTGTTGGTTGATAGAGCTGAGTGAGGTGGAGTGTAACATCTTTACTTACTTTCGACCATGTGGTACCTATGGAAGAGACATATACCATGAAGATGAAGAATCCCAGGCTGTGTAGTTGGGCCATCTTGTTGGTCGTAGGTGGACTGCTTCACCCAGCATGGGTCCTGACTAGAGAGGAAAAAGTGAACATTTCGAACAGATAAAAAGTTAACATAACTGCTACCAGTAGCCAAGTATAGACAAATTCAACAAACATTGGTGGGTGTGGCATTTTGCCACTCAGTTCTTGAGGGGAACCTGTAAAAGGTAAGAAGAAAAAAAGGATCCTTCTCAAGGAGCTTTAGCCTCTTGGGGAACTAAGGTGGTTTTATAATACCCATTGGGGTTTTAAAGATGTGAGAATGCAATTTTAGTAGTAACCGTGCGTCATTCAGGTTCCGCTCTAGTAGGACTGTTCCGTTGGCACTGATGGTCTGTATCATCTGGGATAATACCCCATGATGTCAAAAGTGCCATTCCTTTTCCAAGTGAGTCTATCACATGATCTTTCCCTTCCTTAGTCACAATCAGCTTTGTAGGAAAACCCCATTTGTAGCTGAGGTTGTGATTCTTAAATGCCTTTGTGATGTTATTGAGATTCCTACGTTTCTTAAGCGTAAACTGAGAAAGGTCTGCATAGAATTGTAGGTGGTTATAAGGTGCTGGAATTAGCTCTCTTTTCCTTGATACAGTCATTATACGTTCTTTCACATGATAGAAGTGTAGTCTCAGGATAACATCCCGAGGAATGTTGTCAGGGAGGAAAGATGGTTTGGGCAGATCGTGGATTCTGTCAGTCGTTAAGTCTAAATCCGAGAGGTCAGGCAGTACAGTGTGGAATAATTGTGTTGCGTAATTGCGGAAGTCCTGCTGTGCGACCGATTCAGGGATACCCCATATTTTCACGTTATTCCTCCTGGCTCTGTCTTCCATCTCGGCCATTTTAGCTTTAATTTTGTCTATTTCGCCTTCGTTTGTGTCATGGGTGTTCACTGGGTCCTTTATAGTGGAGGCATATTCCTCCATTTTAGTTTCAATGTGATCAACTCGTGCAGTTACAGAATGTAATTCAGAGCTAAATTTATGGACAGATGTGAATATGTCTGCCTGGAGAGAGCTTCTCAGGGACACCAGCATGTCCTTAAGGACAGTGTCCATGACCGGTTGGTTGTTTGTGAGGAATGAGTCAATAGAATCAGGAAGCTCCCTGGTGTCTTGCTGTGCACTCACCTCGTGTGCGGACTCCAGAGCATCCATCTTAAAGAGTGTCTTTTCTGGACTTCCAGAGGATGGTGTGGACGGAGCGGATCATTGACTCTGAGGCAGGCTGCCTCTTTTGAGTGTTGTTCCCCTCTGCACTGGGTGTTGCGGTGCCCTGGAGGTTGGGGTGGAGGAAGCGCCAGCGCAATTTTGCTTAGGCCCTGGTTGAAGTAGGCCGTCAGTTTCTGCGGCCGAGACCTATCTTTTATCCTCCCCGGCATTCTCCTCCTCGATCCCCTGGGTAGCAGTGGGTTGAAACGCCACTATTGGGGATTTTAATCGCCCTCGGGTGTGCTGCTTTGTGCCGCTGTGTTCCCTCTGGCTCCGGAGCTCCATGCTCATGCGGCTATCACAGTCTCTGGCTAGCTCCGCCCCCATACAAAATGTTTTGACATACTATGTGTTCTCAAACCTTTTCTGATATTATTGATATGCTCACCAACTCACACGTGTAATGCTGGAGAGGTCCTCCCCACATATTGAAGATCACACTCGAGCATATACACTACTCCCTATGTGGAACAAGTAATGAGGTCTTTGATAGTATAATTTCTCTGGGTAACTGTCGCACTAAACTCTTTCCTCTTTTTATTATTATTTTTCACATTCTTACAGGCCCCACATCTTCCACAGGCATAGAACCAACGTGTTCTGAGTGGTATTAGGAGGGTTAACAACACCAGGAACTATGCGATCTTGCAATGTGGGGGCCTTTTTATATATAAACTGAGGCTGAGCTGGGAGCAGAGGTCCCACTACTCAATCTGATTTCAAAATTGCCCAATGCTTCTGTACAATGTTCTCAAATTTTTGGACACCATTTTGAATTGGAACTCTTCAGTCTGAACATCTTTATGCGTATCGGCAATGATGACATTCATATCCATTTCACTAACCGCCTCTATCTCCCTTATGATATTGGATACAGGGTAGCTTTTCTGTTTGAACCTTTCGGACAAAATTTGGGATTGAGTCTGGTAATCAGATTGCAGAGTACGATTCCTTCTTAGCCTTATAAACTGACCTCTAGGTATATTACATAACCATAGACGATGATGACAACTTATCAAAGGTATGTAAGAATTACGGTCTGTTGGTTTAACCACTTGACAACTGGGCACGTAAACCCCCTTAACAACCAGACCAATTTTCAGCTTTCAGCGCTCTCACACTTTGAATGACAATTACTCAGTCATGCAACACTGCAATTCAACAGTAGTAGCAGATACCAATACATTATATGGATCTCCAGTCAAATATTCCGATTCTTCCTTAGCATGAGACGTTAGACTAATGGTCTGAGTTAGGGTTTAAAACAGGCTTTCCAAGTTTGTCTTTTCGATGGGACATAGGTTATAGTATTCCCTCTATCTCCGCCAATCACTTTACCTATACTTACAGTAGTAACGGCTATGCGTATTTCTACAAGTCTGACTTCTCAAGGTTAAGTTTTACCACAGGTTTTTAAACTCTTG
>BLSH010151112.1:56698-80745 GCA_018402905.1 Glandirana rugosa | reverse complement strand
ATGGATGGATGGATGAGCACGGCTGGGTAGGTGAGCATGGATGGATGGATGGATGAGCACGGCTGGGTGGATGAGCATGCATGGCTGGATGGGTGAGCACGGCTGGGTGGATGAGCATGCATGGCTGGATGCATGGCTGGATGGGTGAGCATGGATGGATGGGTGGGTGGGTGAGGATGGATTGAGTGAGGGTGGGTGGGGGGTGGATGGCTGGGTGGGTGGTGGGTGGCTGATGATGGCTGGGTGGGTGGTGGGTGGCTGATGGTGGCTGGGGGGTGGTGGGTGGGTGCTAAATAGATGGTGGGGGGGAGTATTTTGTGACCTGGCAGTGCTGTGGGCATTACACATTGCCCACAGCGCTGCAGCGTGTCCTCTCTCCCCCCTCTCTCCTCTCACACTGCACCGATCGGTGCGGAGAGGAGAGACAAGCCGGCCCCCCGGACCCGACGGTCATGGATGTTCCCGTGTGCGCGCCCCAGGGGGCGCACGGGAACCGCGATTCTGGGAGGACGTCAATAGACGTCCTCCCAGAATTAAGCAACCGCCCTGTAGACGTCATTTGTCTATGGGGCGGTTGTTAAGTAGTTAAAATGGTTCCTGGTAGAGAAACTGCTACCCTGTTTATAGATCTCTAGATCTAGGAAAGTGATCTTTTGTTCATCCACATTCCATGATAACTTTATATTTATAATGAACAGAAGTTAAACAAAAAACACAATCCTGCGCTAGAGTCCTTGGTATATGCTGGACAACGTTATGCAGCTGACAGGCAGGTCCGGTATAACCAATGAAATATAAAGTGCTAATATACTGCAGCGCAAAGTCCAACTATGTGATGAAGGAAATAAGCATTCACACTCATAAGCTGTGAGTATCAGTTGGAGTGCAGCCCGTCACCAGTGTCACCACCACACTTGGCACCCTTACCGGAACAGGACGACCCTCTATTATGGAAGGTCAGAGTAAGCCTGGTTTAAACTCCAGATATGGTAGTCCCTCCGAGCTCGCACAGATACCATCAGCAAGTCAACCTCTCCTTCTGCTGCTTTCCAATACGGCTCAACAGCATGGTCCCATGTGGCAAGCAAGCATGATCATACAATAAAGCATAAACAGCCCATAGTGCACACAGTCTTGACAAGATGTTTATTATATAAAAAATAGATCCACTCACATGTTAGTGAAATAAAAACAGCGTCCTGTATGTTGATTCTGGCGTCCAGCCACAAAGATGGCATCCGTTCGTCCACTTCCTAGTCACATGTGTCAAACGTCAAAGCGTCCCTTGGCTCCACCCAACACGTTTCGTCATGAGTATGACATTGTCAGGGGTGTGGCCACCAAGGCAGACGTTGACTTTTATACCCAGACAATAAGGAAGTAGATGGCGTTACGGGGAGACCGGTGATTAAACCAGCCACACCGGAAGAAAATCACGTGGACCTAAGAGCATGCTACAAAGTAATATAACATGCATCTGATCCCGCAACTAGTGGGAAAAAAACTAGTAACAAAGTAATTAGCAAAAAAAGTTACTAAACCATAATTGAATGAAACATACGCATATATTATACAAATTATATTTAGCACAATGGACCTGGAAGAAGGAAGAACAACGCCACCCAGAGTGTAACAAACCGGAACCATGCACAGGACGTAAACAAATATTCCATAAAATACTGCCGGACACATATATGGACCAACAAATACACGAAAGCACATGTACATGATATGTTGCATATCTAAATGGCACATTAAAAATATCTAAAAATGAAATTATTAAAAATAGATGATAAAATACAATAATAAATGAATGAAAAAAAATGAATGAATGAATGAATGAAAAAAGGTATTCGCAATCGCATATTAACTTTCAGTCATGCATTATTTATGAAGGCTTTTACGTCCCATTCTATGTTAAGCCCATGGGTACCGTAGGGTATATATCCAGAAGGTTTCCCGTCTGGATAACTCCCTCTTGGTGTTATTGCCCCTCCATGATGGTACATAATGGTCAATAGCTAACACCTTAGTACCCGAAAGGTCCCTCCTATGATGAGTATCATAGTGTTTTGAAACACTGTGATTAGGGAATCCCTTCTGGATATTAGCCAGATGTTCACCAACTCTAACCTGAAAGCTCCGTATAGTGCATCCAACATAATATAAACCGCATGGACAAATGAATAAATAAACAACATTTTTAGCGTTGCACGAGATTAAGGACTTAATTTGATAACTTCTGCCATCGTGGATGGAAGAAAACGAAGTACATTTTGACTTGACACTATTAACCCTACAGACCTTGCACCTCCGACACGGATAGAAGCCTTTCATGTTCTGAAAGAACATGGTTTTCTTAATAGGAGGCTCTATCACATTGGGTGCAACTGATAATCTTAAAGGGGCTACACCCTTAAATAGTATAGTAGGCCTCTCCTCAAGGAGAGGCGCCAAGACCCGGTCATTCTTTAGTATTCCCCAGTGCTTATTAATGATTTGATTAACTAGTTGGTATTGATTGGAAAAGGAGGTGATCATGGGGCAATTGAAATTACCGTGTGCCTCTGTCTAGGGGCCAAGAGAAGCTGCCGATCCGCATTCATTGCTCCATCAAAAGCCTCATCAATCACACCTGGATCATAACCCTTCTCCAGGAATTTGCCTCTAAGGGAGATGGACTCCTCCCTGAATGTGTCCACATCCATACAATTTCTCTGCGGATAAATTGTCCCTTTGGAATGGCTTTAAGCCAAGAGGGGTGATGGCAACTTCCCATCTCAATGAATCCATTTCTATCCGTCTCCTTGAAGTGAGTAGAGGTGACAAGGTTACCATCCTTTACCTCAATATTGAGATAAAAAAAATGGATCCTGTTTGTACTCATTTCGTGTTGGAGTTTAGTACCCCTATCGTTTACATTCAAGGTGGCTATAAAAGAGTCCAGAGACTGCACATCACCTTCCCATAGGAGGAGGACGTCGTCTATATACCTGAGCCAAGCCAGCAGCTCAGGTCTTTGATATTCATAGACGACGTCCTCTTCCCACTTGGCCATAAATAGATTGGCCATACTGGGGGCATATTTAGCCCCCATGGCCACACCCCTGATCTGTAAATAGTGGACACCGCCATACCAGAAAAAATTATGTTTCATGGCATAGTCTAGGAGCGACATGATGAAATCAATCTGTTTAGACCGTAAACTACCATCCTCCCGGAGAAATTTGTCAACTGCCTCCATGCCATGGGCATGGGAAATAATAGTATATAGGGAGGACACATCGGCAGTGGCCAGAATTATGCCCTCCCTCCATTTGAATTCATTCAAGAAATTGATAACCTATGTAGTGTCCTTAAGAAAGGACGGAGTTTTAGATACCAAAGGTTGTAAAAAGGTGTCAGTATACGGACCCACCCTGGAAGTGATGGAATCAATCCCACTTACAATGGGCCTTCCAGGGGGGTCGGTCATACTTTTATGGATTTTGGGTAAGTAATAAATCACCGGCAGCCTAGATGCTGCCGGTATTAGAAAGGACTTCTCCTTTTTAGAAATAATACCCTCATTAAATCCATAATCCATCAATTTCTTAAGTTCACGTTTGAATTTAGCAGTAGGATCATTAGACAGGACCCTATACGTATCACCATCAGATAAGAGTCTCTCCATTTCACTCTGATAAGCGGAGCGATCTAGAACTACTATGCCCCCTCCCTTATCGGCCGGCCTAATCACTATATCATTTCGTTCTTTCATAGATTTTAAACTCTGCTCAAACTTATGGTCTGGATAATTTTTCTTAAGTTTAATAGCCTCTACATCTTTCAAGACCATATCCCTAAACACTGCCAGAGATGATCGTACATTACCTGGAGGGTTAAATAATGAGGCATTGGCAAGGCCTATGTGTTGATAATATACCTGACTAGAAGTCACTCTAGTTGGGTTACTAGCTAAATATCTTTTTACATTAAATTTTCTGACAAATTGTGAGCGTCCATATACGTCCCAAATTTGTCCAGGGATCTAGAAGGTGCATACTTCAAACCTTGATTAAGGACGTGTATCTCATCATCAGAAAGGTTATGGTGACTAAGATTAAAAATTCCAGGACTCTCTACATTCTGGGTCTTTTTGTTGTGGATCCTCCGCCCCCCTCGGGACCCTCTTTCTGTTCTATTAATCTTTTGTTTCCTCCTCCTGGCTTGGGAAAATTCGAACCAGGTTGGGGAGCAGGGAGTGGTTGATACCATCCACCTCCCCATCGAGGTGACCTGGGAGGAGCCCAATGAGGATCCCCATTATTACCAAAATTATGATTAGGGTGCTGGGTCATGTACCTCTCATCGTAATTGTCCCCATAATCATGTAGAGCCCATATCTATTTTGTTGTGAAACTGCAGAATGATAAGGACGGGGGGATGTTGTTGGGGTAATCGCCCCCTGGTCCCTGACCGACCCCCCCCCCTCTTTTAGGCCCTCTCACATTCTGGTAGTATGGGTAGGGGTCTGAGGACTGCTGCGGCTGCCCCCTACTGGGTAGTCTCCCCCTGGGGGTACCTACAGGTTGGGACCTACTATTAGCATTTGGTGCCTTAGAGGTGGATTCTTCCCCCGCTACCCTAGATTGCCACTTGAATATCTTTTTATTTTGATAGTCATCCTGATCCCTCAGGAATTTCTTCCTTTTCTTTGTTCTCTGGTTCGCGTCTTCTTTTTCAAGATTTTTTTTAGATTTTCTGATCTTTGATTATATTCATCCTCATTTTTTTATAGGGTACTAAGTTGGTCCTCAGACCCAAAATTTCTGTACATAACCTCAACCAATCTTGGACATCAATTTCATCATTCTGGGGGGCCAATTCCCATCTGAGGCTCCTGGGCACCATACCCTTACTGCTTACAGACATAATACTCAAGAAAGGCTATAGCTCAGTTATTATGCAACTCAGATCTCCTAGATCTGATTGGAAATTAGCCGCCTCCCCAAAGATGTCATCAGTGACTATGGTATATGAGTCTCTGAAATCAAAAATATCCATCCTAAAGGCTCAGAAGCTGGATAAATATACCTAATGAACAGAAGTTAAACAAAAAACACAATCCTGCGCTAGAGTCCTTGGTATATGCTGGACAATGTTATGCAGCTGACAGACAGGTCTAGTATAACCAATAAATATAAGTGCTAATATACTGCAGCACAAAGTCCTACCAATAAAATATAAAGTGCTACTATACTGCAGCGCAAAGTCCAACTATGTGCTGAAGGAAATAAGTATTCACACTCATAAGCTGTGAGTATCAGTTGGAGTGCAGCCCGTCACCAGTGTCACCACCACACTTGGCACCCTTACCAGAACAGGATGACCCTCTATTATGGAAGGTCAGAGTAAGCCTGGTATTTTATCATCTATTTTTAATAATTTCATTTTTAGATATTTTTAATGTGCTATTTAGATATGCAACATATATCGTGTACATGTGCTTTCGTGTATGTTTTGGTCCATATATGTGTCTGGCAGTATTTTATGGAATATTTATTTACGTCCTGTGCATGGTTCTGGTTTGTTAGCCTCTGGGTGGCATTGTTCTTCCGTCTTCCAAGTCCATTGTGCTAAATATAATTTGCATAATCTATGCGAATGTTTCATTCAATTATGGTTTAGTAACTTTTTTTGCTAATTACTTTGTTACTAGTTTTTTTCCCGCTAGTTGCGGGATCAGATGCATGTTATATTACTTTGTAGCATGCTCTTAGGTCCGCGTGATCTTCTTCCGGCGTGGCTGGTTTAATCACCGGTCTCCCCGGAACACAATCCACTTCCTTATTGTCTGGGTATAAAAGTCAACGTCTGCCTTGGTGCCCACACCCCTGATGATGGCACGCTTATGATGAAACGCGTTGGGTGGAGCCAAGGGACACTTTGACGTTTGACACACGTGACTAGGAAGTGGACGAACGGGCGCCATCTTTGTGGCTGGACGCCAGAATCAACATACAGGACAGTGTTTTTATTTCACTAACATGTGAGTGGATCTATTTTTTATATAATAAACATCTTGTCAAGATTGTCTGCACTATGGGCTGTTTATGCTTTATTGTATGATCGTGCTTGCTTGCCACATGGGACCATGTTGTTGAGCCGTATTGGAAAGCAGCAGAAGGAGAGGTTGACTTGCTGAGGGCGTCTGTGCGAGCCAGAGGGACTACCATATCTGGAGTTTAAACCAGGCTTACTCTGACCTTCCATAATAGAGAGTCGTCCTGTTCCGGTAAGGGTGCCAAGTGTGGTGGTGACACTGGTGACGGACTGCACGCCAACTGATACTCACAGCTTATGAGTGTGAATACTTATTTCCTTCAGCACATAGTTGGACTTTGCGCTGCAGTATAGTAGCACTTTATATTTAATTGATTGGACTTTGCGCTGCAGTATATTAGCACTTTTTAACTGTATATTTCTGTCATTGCTATGAACACGTGACATGAATATCTCAAGGCTTGCTCAATCCCCTTCCCAGACTACGATCAAGTCGTCTATGTAACGTCTATAACATACAAGCTGTGGGGGAGGGAGATCAGAGAAAATAATCTCTTCCTCCCAGTGGGCCATAAATAAATTGGCCACACTGGGGGCATACAGACCCCCATAGCTACTCCTTTTGTCTGCAAGAAGAACTGTCGGTCAAACCAGAAATAATTTTTGGACAGACAGAACTCAAGACAGTTTCGAATAAACTTCTGATGTTTCCTAGACAATTCTGACAACCTTAATGCCCATTTTACAGACATCAGGGCATCCCGATGACCAATTATGGTATAAAGAGATCCTACGTCTGCTGTAACCAGAATACTAGAGGGAGTGGCATTAAGAACATCCAAAATCTGAATCATCTGCTTGGTGTCCCTCAGGTAAGCTTTAGTTTGGGATACTAATGGCTGAGGAAATAATTAATGTATTGACCCAACCTGGCTGTAACGAAATCTATCCCGCTAACAATGGGTCGGCCCGGACGGTCAGTTACACTTTTATGTATCTTAGGGAGGAAATAGGTTCTGCAAAACAGAGGGTCTAGATAAGAAGCTTCCTTTGGCTTTTTTTTTTCAAAATCCCCCTCTTTTCCCCCTTTTCTACTAGCCCATGCAATTTCCTCCTTAAATTCAAACATAGGATTCTTTCTTAGCTTCTGATAAGTATCCTCATCACTAAGCAGCCTATTCATTTTTTTCAAATATTATTCTTTACTAAGAATTACCAAACCTCCCCCCTTATCCGTTGGTCGGATAACTACATCTTTCCGCTTTTCCAGAGAGCTGATACCCCTCCTAATGAACTGTGGATCATAGACTTTTTTAACTTTCATGGCCTCAAGATCCTTACAAACCATATTCTCAAACACCTCAACATGCCTGTTGTCAGTGCTAGGGGGGGTTAAAAATAGACTTGTTCCTTTTTAACTTGCACTTTTTCTGATTTGAGACCATTCCTTATTATAGGATTGGAAAGAATTCAATCCTCTAATAAACTTCTGAACATGAATATAGGTTTGAAATTTATTAAAATTGTGAACAGGAGCAAATTTCAAACCCCTATCCAGTACTTTCATCTCATCTTCTGAGAGAGAAGCACTACTGAGATTATATATTCCAGCTCCTACCACGGTCTTGGCCTTTTGTACCCTTCTCCCCCTCTACATCCTCTCTGCCTTTGCTTTTCACTTGGTAAGGCCGTCCTGATTCCACCTGACCTCTCTGGGTTTGGGGCCACTGGCCATTATGAGTTTGAGGCCATCGAGGGCCCTGTCAATTGTTCCTCCATTGAGGGGTACATGGTGGAGGTCCTCTCCAGGAGGTTCTCTCCTCCCCTAAAAAACGATGATCATCTCTAATATTTTGGAGGGGGGTAAACCTATTCTGAGTAGGGAATGAGGGTCTAGAATCATAATAAGATTCATTTCTATGACGAAAACCATCATTATGATGTGTTCCTCTCCCATCCCTCCACTGCTGAAGGGCCTGTTCAAAGGTCTGATCCCTCGTAGAATAATGGGAGTCGGTGCCCACATAGTTCTCATTCTTATTCTTAGTTTCAATATTTTTGTTCTTTTTTTTTACTTTTCTTAGGCATAGGGTTTCTTTGTTTGGGAGTAAATAATCTGTCATCCTTATAATGGAGTGTGTAGGCATGGCTAATGGCATTGGCATGCTTGCGGGTTCACCAGGGGTAATTAAGTCCATTTCCATAGGGTCTGATTGGACAGATGATTTCATTTTAGAGTCTAAATTGTTCTTCCATTTGTAAATCAGGTAATTACTGAAATCCCTATTGAATTTTCTGAGTTTTTTTTCCTGAGTTTTTCTATCCCATTTTTCCAGTTTATTTTTTAATTCACCCGAAAGTCTGATAAAATGAGCACTATCTTTATGTGACTCAAGAGTATCTAGGATACCCTTGATTTGACTTTCTAAAAGTTTCATTTTCCTCTGTTTACATGACAGCAGGAAGCTAAGGCGTTCCAATTCCCTGGCTGTAAAGAACTATCCCCCTTCTTTATAAGATTCCTCATCCATTAGACCATCATTTGGTGGAACATACCACCTTTACATTAGTGTATAGCTAGAGTAGGGACAGTTCAGATAGCATCAGTGTAGTGACGGTTGAACACCGTCTATTTGATTGCGTTACTGCAAGTTTAACGCCATTTACTTCTGTGTGCATTAATGCCAGTTGAACGCTATTTATTTCTGTGTGTATTACTGCCAGTTTAGCGCCATATAGTTCTGTGTGCTTTACTGCCAGTTTAACGCCATATAGTTCTGAGTACGTTACTGGCAGTTTAATGCCATATAGTTCTAAGTGCATTACTGCCAGTTTAACACCATATAGTTCTGTGTGCGTCACTGCAAGTCTAACGCCGTTTACTTCTGTGTGCGTTACTGCCAGTTTAATGCCATATAGTTCTAAGTGCGTTACTGCCAGTTTAATGCCATATAGTTCTGTGTACATTACTGCCAGTTTAACACCATTTACTTCTATGTGTGTTACTGCCAGTTTAACGCCATATTGTTCTATGTGCGTTACTGCAAGTTCAAACGCCATTTACTTCTGTGTGCTTTACTGCCAGTTTAACACCATATCTTTTTTTGCGTTACTGCAAGTTTAACGTCATATAGTTTTGTGTGTCACTGTACCTTTGGCGCATTATATTTCAGTATATTACAGTGTATCCGTGGAGTGTGTCTGTGTAGTGTGAGTACTCAAATTAAAGTGCACCAAACACCACTTTACATTGATTAAAGTGCATCTACATACAAATTTCCACTTCTTCATAAGATTTGCTAATAAGCACCACCCCCTCCCTCCCAATAATGTCTGGGAGGACAAGAAATAGAGGCAGATGTTCCATTGGCGCTCTAAGTGAGCCAGCAACAAATGTGTCCACGGGCAAAGGTGGACGTGGTGATCAGTCCTCAGGCAGGGCATCATTTCCTCTGTTTAGTGAGTTTGCCCATGCTATCCAGCCACAGCATGCAGAGGAAGTGGTGGACTGGCTTACTAAACCTTCTTCATCCTCATCATCCTCTGTCACGCAAGCAAAGACAAGTGTGCACTGTGCAGTCCTCTGCAGTTGCCAGAGTGGTTAAACCTGCTTCCTTGTCCACATCTATTCCTGCCTTAGCCCCAACATCAGCCATGGAGGAAGAGTCAGCAGAGTTATTTGACCACAGAATCAGCCACTTGCTCCTTGATGACACCCAACCATTACTGGATTCAGATGTTGGTTCTGAGGTTGAGGATGACAGGAAGATGAACCTAGAGAGAGGGGAGAACACTGGTAGACAAATTGGCATTCATGTTCCTCCAGCTGCAGCATATTGCCAGGTTGTCTCCAGTGGTAATGATGATGGAGAAAATGGAGATGGTGATGGTGATGATGATAATGATGAGGTCATTGATGCCACTTGGGTGCCAAATAGAGCAGAGGAGGAAACAAGGTGAGGCGGCACAACCCCAAGGAGGCCGACATCAAGAAAGAGTAGAGAGCAGACACCCTATTCCATAAAATTCTGCAGCTGTTCTCTCCCGGCCCACTCCCCACAGCTCAGTTTGCTGGGCCTTTTTCAGCACATTGCACTGTTGCTATCTGCAAACCGTGTCTCAAGCACATCAAACGTGGCAAATACACCAGCCATTTGGATACCACATGCTTAACAAGGCATTTAACGTCCAACCACTCAGTCCATTGGCAAGAGAACCTAAAAGCCACACAAAAGGGGCACAAATCTGTCCCTCCACCTCCTCCTCCTTACCCACATCAGTCTGCCCCTGCTATACCAAGTCATTACCTCTTAGCAGCCTCCACTGACAGGGATGATGGTATAGCACAGGGTGTCCCAGGTCATAGCAGCACATCTGCCAGCAGCACACCACCAGCTGTAGACTGTAGCCAGCAAATTTATTTGCCCCATCTTCTGCAGTGGAAATAAAAAATACAGTCCCTGCCACCCACATGCCCAGCGTCTAAATGCAAGCTTGTCAAATCTGTTTGCTCTCCAACTTTTGCGTTTCAGCCTGGTAGATTCTGCCACCTTCCGTGAATTTGCACAATGTGCTGTACCACAATGACAGGTTCCCAGTCGCTACTACTTTTCACGTAAGGCCATTCCATCTCTCTACCATCACATGGAATGGAATGTTCTGGCATTGTTGGGCAAGGCAGCCAGCCATAAAATCCACATTACTGCTGACACATGGTCCAGCAAGCATGTCCAGGGACGATATATTTTGCTCACAGCTTGCATGTCACTGCTTGCAACTCAAAGGGATGCAGGACAGGGCTCGGTGCTGCAGCTTGTTGTGCCCCCACATCTCCATACAGCTGGTGGTGATGATGCCAGACCTGTGAGCTCTACCCCCTCCTCCTCCTCCACCAACTCCATACCCTCCTCTGCAGAATTGTCCTATGAACATCAGGTACCCGCTAAGTGTTCATAGGGCTATTCCATGAGTCAGGTTAAAAGGTGTCATGTAGTGTTTCAGCTGGTGTGTCTAGGGGACAGAAACCACACCGGACCAGAGATTCTTGCAGCTCTGCAGGGACAGACCCAGGTGTGCTTCACATAATGCCAGCTGGAGCCAGGAATGGTGGTGTGCGATAATGGCTCAAACCTCCTGTCTGCCCTTAGACAGGGAAAGTTGACACATGTGCCATGCCAGGCACATGTCCTCAATTTGGTGGTGCAGCATTTCCTAAATATGTACCCAGGGTTGCAAGATGTGCTAAAGCTGGCCAGAAGAGTCTGTAGCCATTTCAGGCGGTCATACACAGCCAGTGCTCGGTTGGCTGAAATTCAGCGGGAATTCCACCTGCCCATAAACCGACTGATTTGTGACATGCCCACCAGGTGGAATTTGACTTTAGCAATGCTGCACGGCTATACATGCAGCAGAGGGCCGTCAATGAGTACCTGTGTGAGTATGGCATGATGACAGGCTCAAGTCGCCTCAGCTTTTTTTCCCCACGCCAATGACTGATTATTAAGGATGCATGCACTGTACTGTCACCATTTGAGGAGGCCACAAGAATGGTGAGCCATGACAGTGCATGCATCAGTGACACAATCCCTGATGTGTTCCTGCTGGAGCAGACTCTGCATGGCATTATGGACAGGGCACTGGAGGCAGAGTAGCAGGAGGAAGAAGAGGACTTCCTTTCTTCTCAAGGCCCATTTTATCCATACACCATCATTCCTACGTCACAAAACAGAGGTGAAGAGAGGGTAGGAGGATGAGAAGGAGGATTCTGGTACTTTCTCAGGCTTTGAAGAAGAGAAAGACATGCGTCAATCTGTAAGCAATGGCTTTCCAACCCAAGGACCCTTGGGAGTAGTATGTGGCTGGGAGGAGGAAGTTCCAGATGCTGTCATCTTGAGTGACCCCGAGGAGTCTGCTTCTCAAGCCTCTGCAAATTTGAGGCGCATGGGCAACCTCATGCTTCAAAGCCTGTGAAACGACCCAAGAATACATGGCATAAAGTAGAATGACCATTACTGGTTGGCAACCCTCCTTAACCACCTTTATAAGGGGAAGGTCTCGGAACTCATCCCATCCCCACAGAGAGTGCAGAAGATAAAATCACTTGAGGACACGTTAAAGAGGATTTTATTGAACATTTTCCCCAACTCCAGTAGGTTACAGTGTTGTGGAAAACATTCTTTTCAGTCTTCTGTTGGTCAAGAGAGGAGCGTTGGATAAGGCGTCCACCTCAGTGAGGCATTTCGTAATTTATTTTGTTCTCGCCACCCAGGACTGTCAGCTTCCACATCCCATCGACAGCGTCTGCATCACATGGTGGATGCTTATCTCGGGGCCAAAGCAGAGATGGAGAGCTTTCCAGCTGATGTTCCACTGGCTTACTGGGTAATGAGAATAGACCACTGGCCAGAACTTTCCCAGTATGCTATTGAGTTGTTGGGCTGCCCTGCATCCAGTGTACTTTCAGAATGGGCATTCAGTGCTGTGGAGGTTTTGTGACTGATCATAGAATGCGTCTGTCCACATACTCCGTGGACCGTTTGACTTTCATAAAAATGAATCAGTCATGGATTACTAGCTATGAAGCTCCTGATGCCGATGTCACTGATTGGAAAAGAAGGGTACTCCCCCAGTACAAGAGCTGTACTTTAACCACTTCCCGACTGCCGTATGCAAAATGACGGCCGGGAAGTAGCTTAGTTATCCTGACTGGACGTCATATGACGTCCACAGGATAACAAGCCGCCGCGTGCCCGGGGGGGGCGCGCATCGTGGCGATCGGTGGTGTGGGAGGTCAGTCTGACCCCCCGCAATACCAATCTCGGTAAAGCGCTTCGATCCGAAGCTCTTTACCATGTGACCAGCCGTGACCAATCACAGCTGGTCACAGTGTAATACAGGAAAGCCGTTTATCGGCTTTCCTGTACTCAGGTCTGCAGAGCCCTCCCTCGGATCGCCACCCTAGACCACCAGGGAGCCTGCCCAGGGACCACCAGGGATGTGCCCACCCAGGACCACCAGGGAGCCGACCAGGGACCCCCAGGGAGCCGATCTGGACCACCAGGGAGAACCCCCTAGACCACCAGGTAAGTGACATAATGCTCAGTGTGGATGGCACTCAGTGCCACCTTCAGATGCCACCCTAGACCGCCAGGGAATGAGCCCCTATCAGTGTATATGCCCACCAGTGCCCCTATCAGTGCCCACCAGTGCCCCTATCAATGCATACCAGTGCCACATATCAGTGCCCACCATTGCCACCTACCAGTGCCCACCTATCAGTGCCCATCAGCGCCACCTATCAGTGCCCAGTGCCGCCTATGAGTGCCAATCAGTGCTGTCTATGAGTGCCCATCAGTGCCACTTAGCAGTGTCCGCCAGTGCTGCATATCAGTGCCCATCAGTGCTGTATATCAGTGCCACCTCTCAGTACCCGTCAGTGCTGCTTATCAGTGCCGCCTAACAGTGCTCATCATCGCTGCATATAAGTGCCTCATCATCGGTGCCACCTCATCAGTGCCGCCTCATCTGTGCCTATCAGTACTGCCACATCAGTGCCCGTCAGTGTTGCCTCATCAGTGCCCCCCAGTGATGGAGAAAATTTACTTATTTACAAAGTTTTGTGACAAAAATAGAGAATTTTTTTTTTCAAAATTTTGGAGTTTTTTTTATTTGTAGCGCAAAAAATAAAAACCACAGGGGTGATCAAATACCACCAAAAGAAAGCTCTATTTGCGGGAACAAAATGATAAAAAATCTGTTTGGGTACAGCGTCGCACGACCGCGCAATTGTCATTCAAAGCGCAGCAGCACTGAAAACTGAAAATTGGTCTGGTAGTAAAGTGTTCTAAGTGCATAGTATTGAAGTGGTTAAAGGCAGTACAAAAATCAAACCATGGTTTTATAAAAACATAACGATTTTATTTCTTAAAGTTTAAAATAGAACAGATGTGTCACATATGTACACAGTTGAATAAACAATGCAGCATCAGTGTTACAGAACAACATGGATTTTACATAGACTATGAGTAATGCCATAAAGCATCTTCTTGAGCATGCGCCCAACATGTTTCAGGATAGTTGCCCTTCTTCAGGGGTGATCATAAATGCCCAGAATAAGTACACATCGAGTTGAGCGAATTCGCGCCACATCAAAGGAACCACCGAACCAAAATCCATAAGGCAGAGTAGTAGGTGACTGGGACCCAAGGTATCCCCCACAGAGCAGGAGACCGACACTGACACCACAAGGACCCCCCAGAAATGGCAAAGCCGCAAAATGGGAGGGAGCCTCAGCAGCAATGGCAGCGATCCCCAGTTAGGGGGGAGTCATTAAATAACATGTTAATGCGGCACAAACTCGGCCTCCCACAGAACAGATGGCGGTCTGTGTCGGCCTCCTGCTCTGTGGGGGATACCTTGGGTCCCAGTCGCCTACTACTCTGCCTTATGGATTTTGGTTCCTTTACCCCCCTTCCCACCCTATTGGACGGTGGTTCCTTTGATGTGGCGCGAATTCGCTCAACTCGATGTGTGAGTACTTATTCTGTGCATTTATGATCGCCCCTGAAGAAGGGCAACAATCCCAAAACATGTTGGGTGCATGCTCAAGAAGATAACAGCTTTATGGCATTACTCACAGTCTATGTAAAATTCATCTTGTTCTGTAACACTGATGCTGCATTGTTTATTCAAGCATGTACATATGTGACACGTCTGCTCTATTTTAAACTTTGTTAAGAAATAAAATTGTTATGTTTTTATAAAACCATGGTTTGATTTTTGTACTGCCTTTAAAGTCCCCCTCTTGTACTGGGGGGGTACCCTTCTTTTCTATACGCTACTGGGGACGTTGGCAGACAACTTTTGATATGGGTGGTGGTCTTTAACTAGATGTCACCGATTGAGTTTTTTTGGGATGTGGAATCTCTGCAGGACTTTGAGGCTGGACCAGGCTGGTGCCCTCTTACCCTCCTCTCCCTCTACAGTTATTATTAGGTTACCAAGACCTAATCTTTTTTGAGGAGCTGCCTATATTCAACATACATCAATTTTTTTACCTATTCCAACACAGTAGCGCTGTAGCTCCCCCTCCAATTCCATCCTTCTTCGAGGCTGCCTAGCTTTGAGGGTGTTCAATAATTTAATCTGGAACAATGTTTTTGGTATAGGTTTTTTGGGCACAAGTAACACCCAAAGACCATTTTTTCAGCACCTGTTTGACAGGTGCATTTTATTGCAGTTTTTAGGCTTTCATCAAAAGCACCTCTATAGGGTTATGGTGGAAAGGCGCCACTGACACCCAAAGACCAGTTTTTCTGCACCTGTTTGACATGTGCATGTCATTGCATTTTTTTTTTTTACAGAAAGGCCAATTCTTGCCTTCATGAAGAGCACCTCTATAAGGTTATGGTGTGAAGGCACCACCGACACCCAAAGCCCAATTTTTACGCACCCGTTACTTCTATTCAAAGTCAAAGTGACACCAGAATTTATCCAAAACATCTCTAATCTTGTTCCTAGTGTACTACATTGTGGCCTCATCATACACACTGGCTCCCCGGCTGTTGCTGAGCAAAATAAAGGCAGCTTGCGGGGAAAATGTCATTTTTTGGCTTTATAAAGTCAATTGTTGCTGCAGCAGATTCTAGACATGGTACAGATCTGCCACTTCACAGGTAGACTAAGGGGACCCCAGGCACTATATTGAAAGGAATTTTTAATTTTTATGCTTTTACTTTAAAAATCAAAAAATCACTGCTCATTTAAAAATTTTTCATTGATACATGTTCTCCAGGGCAGGACCCGGACCCCTATAACCATTGTACGCACAATTACTTGCATATAAGCTTTCAAAATGGGCATTTTTGAATTCAGAAGCTCAAGTCACATTGACGTTAATGGGGTTAGTTATTCTGGTCCGAACTTATGCGGTGTTCGAAAGTTCTGGTGCAAACCGGACAGGGGTCCGCTCGGCCCATCCCTACTGGTAATGAAACCGGACTGACGGTTTGGGTTCCTGGCAGACCTAACAGTACTGTATACTCAGGCCAGATGGACCTCCGCAAGTTGGTACAGGAAGTCTCTCATCAGGAATTACAACTGGGAGAACAGGCTAACCATGTGCAGACATTGGAGGAGAAACTAGATTCTATCACGGCTATGTTGGCCTTATCTGCTGCACATGGGTCCAGTCCTGCTGCACCTAGTGACCTAGGGGCTAGGGCTAGGTAACCTGTGGCCATGTCTATACCACTGGATCCTCCCGTTCCTAAAATCCCTCTTCCCGAGAAGTATGATGGTAACCCTGCTGATTGCAGGGGATTCCTCAACCATTGTCGGTTACATTTTATAAATCAGCCTGCTGTGTTTCCATCTGCTCAAGCCAAGGTGATAGTTATGATTTCCCTGCTCAAAGGCAGAGCTTTGTCCTGAGTGTCTCCTCTTCTTGAGATGGAGTCTCCAGTGCTCATGGACTATCCCCCCTTCATGAAGATGTTTGAAAACATTTTTGATGTCCCTGGCAGAGTATCTGCACCCGAGTCCAGTATTGTGGATTTACGTTAGGGTAAACGCAGCATAGCATTCTATGCCATAGAATTCCATACGCTAGCGGCAGAGACCAACTGGGACAGTAGCACCCTTAAGGCTGCATTACGCAGAGGGTTAGTGGAACACATTAAGGATGAATTAACGTACCGTAAGATCCCAGTGGGTCTGGAGGAGTTTATCAACTTGTGTATCCTGATGGTTACTCACTTCTCTGAGCATCAGTTAGAGAGAGGGTGCCAAGGACAATATAATCCTCCCAGACGTGGTGCCAAGTCTCCTCCTCAACAATCGCTAGCCCCTTCTGTCCCCTCTCCTGTCGGGTCTGAGGAAGAACTCATGGATGTAGGGGTTATTGGACAGTGAACGCACCAAACGCAGGACCTTAGGCCCCGTCTATATTGTGGGAAGCCGGGCCATGTGCTGCGCTCTTGTCTGGTTGGGCCGGAAAACTTCCGGGCTTAATGGATGAGCGAGGAGTCCCATTAGGCCCTGCTGTTTTGAACCCTCCTCAGGAGAGACTTCTAGTCCAAACCTCTTTGTCCTTCTCCACAGTAGCTTTTACTGATTCTGGCACTGGTGGTGCGTTTTTAGATGAAGCTCTGGTTAAGAGACTCCAGATACCCATGGTTTCTAAAACCCTTCCACTATGTGTGACTACCCTTGGTGGACCCCCTCTGGGTGATGGCCTTATTACCCATGAGTCCAAGCCCATCTGAGTACCCGAGTACCTGTCATTAGCCCATCTGAGTACCTGAGTACCTAAGTACCTGTCACCAGCTCATCAGAGTACCCGAGTACCTGTCACAAGCCCATCAGAGTACCCAAGAACTTTTTACCAGCACACCAGAGTAACCGAGAACCTTTTACCAGCCCATCAGAGTACCCGAGTACCTTTTACCAGTCCTTCAGAGAAACCAAGTACCTATCTGCAGCCCATAAGAGTACCCGAGTACCTATCTGCATCTCATGCCTCATAGAATATATACGTTGTGGTGTTTGCTTTCCAAAATGGGATCATTTTGTGGGTAATTCTACTGTTCTGGTGCTTCAGGACCTTCAAAAGTGTCATTTATGCTCCTAGAATGCCTGAAGGTGCTGCTTCAATGTTGGACCTCTCTATGTGGCCAGGCTGTGTTAAAGGCTCACACAAATGGTATCGCCATACTCGTGGCGAGTAGCAGAATGTAATTTTTGGGTGTAATTTTTGCTATGTACATGCTATGTGTTAGAAATATCTTATAAATTGACCACTGAATTGTCTGAGGCCTACGCAGATTTTTCTGATATGTTTTCTGAAAAGGAAGCAGAGGGTCTTCTTCCACACCGCCCTTATGACTGTGCAATTTACTTGCTTCCCGGTACTTCTCTACCTAAGGGGAGAACCTATCCCCTTAATCTGGCTGAGACTAAGGCTATGGAGGAGTACATTGAAGACAGTCTGTAGAAGGGTTACATTCAGCCTTCTACCTCCCCCGTGGGGGCAGGGTTCTTTTTTGTCAAGAAAAATTATGGAGGACTCAGACCCTGCATAGACTTCAGAGCGCTTAACCAAATTACTGTAAAGAATCGGTATCCTATTTCCCTGATTACTGAACTTTTTGACTGGGTCCAAGGATCGAAGGTCTTTACCAAACCCTACCTTCATTCAGCATACAATCTTATTAGAATTAAAGCAGGAGGCAAATAGAAAACAGCCTTTAATAGGAGAAGATGGCATTATGAGTGTCTTGTGATGCCATTCAGTCTCTGCAATGCCCCCACCATATTCCAGGAGGTTGTGAATGACATTTTCAGGGATCTAATCGACTCTTTCATTGTTGTCTACTTAGATGATATACTCATTCAGAGTTGAAGCTCCATCGTTGCCATGTACGCACTGTTTTCCAACATTTAAGAGATCACCGTTTGTATGCTAAACATTCTAAATGCTCTTCTGAACAATCGGAAATACCTTTTTTAGGGTATATACTTTCTTCTGAAGGATTCTAAATGGCTCCCAAGAAACTCAATGCCATCTTACAGTGGCCCAGACATTCCAGATAAAAAGAAGTCCAGCGGTTCATTGGATTTTCGAACTACTATCGAAAGTTCATCAAGAATTTTTCAAAGATTCTGGCTCCCATCACAGCCCTCACCAAGAAAGGGACCAACTGCTCTCAGTGGGCTCCTGAAGCTCTGGAAGCCTTTAACCTCCCTGGCGGTATGATTATTTCAGATTTTTGGTGCTGAAAGCGGTACAATTATTTTGCATGGAAATTTGGTGTTTTATATTGTAGGCCTGTAATTCTTAGGAATAACTCACTTAAATCTGTCCAAACCAGAGTCTAGTAGACATCCCGGGTATGATAAAGTTTGAAACACAAAATCATAAATTATATATATAAAAAAAAAATTATAATATAATAAATAACTATAAATAATTATCAAAGATGATAATATAATAATAACATTTATTCAATAATGTAATCAAGTCAAAAACACTGAAATTTGCTCAGGTGCAGAATTGTCGCTGTCATCACTTTCAGTGTCTGATGATAAATTTCCCCAAAATTCAGTATCACTCAATTCTGCAAATGATTCTTATTTACTATTGCTGTTTTCTAGCTGATCAGAAACAGTTTTTGACGTAAAGGGACACTTTTTTATGCCATGGACGTTCTCAAGTTTCCAGGCAGAAAAAATGGCATATATAATATAAAAGTGCATGCAGGGCACTGGGCAAACCACTAGGGACAAAGGGGATGTGAAATTATTTCATACAGTAATGTAATCTTACAGATTACAATGTACTGTATGTTTACTGTGTGTTTCACTTTTTGAATTTCCCTCCAGGCTCCGCCCCCGTGCGACACGATGCTCACAGGGAATGGAGCCTGGTATTACAGAGTCATCGGGCAGAGGATACAGCCCGCAGACACAGCGGGGGACATCGCTGGATCCAGGGGACAAGGTAAGTAACCCAGCCTGGATCCAGCAATGCAATCCCGAGTGTGGCTCGGGGTTACCGCTCTTGGTACAGAAAATCCACCCTGAGCCACATACCGTCAAGGAGGCTACTCATCTAAAGTCTGATTTTTGCTTTGCTCATGTGCTTCATCATCCTCAGCCTTCTGCTCAATACTTTTTGGAAGTGGATGCCTCCGAAATAGGTGCCGGAGCAGTGTTATCCCAAAGAGACCCTACTTCCAACAAACTGCATCCAGTTGCCTTCTTCTCCAGGAAATTCTATGTTGCAAAACAAAAGTACGACATAGGGAATAGAGAACTTCTGGCTATAAAACTAGCATTCTCTGAATGGCGACATTTATTAGAAGGTATGGAACTCCCAGTTGTGGTTTAAACTGACCATAAAAATGTAACCTACTTGGAAAAAGCCCAGAGACTGAATTCCAGACAAGCCCGCTGGGCATTAGTCTTTACCCGGTTTAATTTTGTTGTGAAATACATTCCTGGTACTAAGAACACCGATGCCCTGTCTCGGCAATTCCCTTACGAAAGTCACCAAGCTCCCCCGGAGCATATTGTTCCTCCAGAATGAATTATTGCACAACTGGATACGACCTTACAAAGGAGCTTGTTGGCTGCTCAATCCCAGGCTCCTACCAATCTCTTGGTTCCAGCTAATATGTTGTATGTTCCTCCACACTCACATAAAGAAGTTTTGCAATTGGCCATGGACAAAAGATACCCAGGCATCCCTGTATGAAACAATCTTTCTTGAACCCAAAACCCCTGGTTTTGTGGCCTATGCTTAAGGATGTGATCACCTTTGTTAGAGCTTGTACTGTTTGTGAAGCCATCAAAATGCCTCGATCTGTTCCTCAAGGCCTACTACAACCAATATCTGTTCCTCATGCTCCCTGGACTCATAGTATGGATATTATTGTGGATTTGCTGGCTTCCAGGGGGAATACCTTCATCTGGGTAGTTGTAAACAGGTTTTCGAAATTGGCACACTTAATTCCTATGACAGCCCTACCTTCATCTCCAAGCCTGGCTCTATCTTTTATTGAAAATGTTGTCCATTTACACAGTATTCAGGTCAATATTGTTAGTGACAGAGGCCCACAATTAATTTGTTTGTTTTGGAGAGCTGTTTGCAAACATCTGGGTATCAAGAATTCCCTGTCCTCTGAATACCATCCTCAATCTAATGGCCAAACAGAAAGGGTAATCAAGATTTAGAGACCAAAGAGCTTACACCAATGCTGAAAATTGACGACTGGAGTGAGATGCTTCCTCTTGCTGAAATAGCCCACAACTCACAGTGGCACTCTTCCTTGAAATGTTCTCCTTTCCAAGCTGCCTTTGGTTATCAACCCAAAGTCCTCCCCTTCCAATCTTGACAAGTATAGGTACCTGCAACATGGTGTCTAGGTTAACCAAGCATTGGAAAGAAATAAGGAAAGTGTTGCCTCAGTCTGTTCCCAGTTACAAGGGGTATGCAGATCATCACAGAAGACTTGCGCCACATTTTCATCTTAATCAGATTGTATGGTTATTCACTAAGAACATCAAAATGAGACAACCATCTCCCAAATTTGGGCCTACATATATAGGACCCTTCTGCATTCTTAGTCAAGTCAACCCGATGGCCTATAAACTTAGTTTGCCCTCACATCTTCGGATTCCCAATATGTTTCACGTATCCTTGCTTAAACCCTTTTAAAAGAATAGACTTTCACTACCCTCTAGATGTCTTTCTCCTGTCTTGGTTGATAACCATCCAGAATATGAAATTTGTAAAATTCTGGATTCCCAACATAAAGGTAAACAATTGCAGTATCTGGTGTACTGTAAAGGTTACTCCATTGTAGAAGGGACTTGGGCACCCACTCAAGATGTCCATGCTGCCCCATGACTAGTAAAGTTATTCCATGATAGGCATCCTTCCAAGCCCAAATAGTCGGGGGCATCTTTGTGTGGTGGGTACTGTCACACTTTGACCGGGGATTGATCCTGTTCTTGTGGTTGGTTCCTTACGGACTTAGCCACAGAGTAACTACTATCTTTGTGGAGTCCTGGGTATCTACTACTTTTGGATGGTGACTCTGGCTCCACCCAGTGGCCAGCTGTGGGCAGTCTCCTCATTAGTACCCTATAAATCCTCACTTTCCCTTCCTGTTTCAATTACTGCTAGTCATTGTATCTGATTGTTTGCCTGTTACTAACTTTGCTTGTTCCCGTCTACTTTGGATTGCCCTCTTGTACTACGTTGACCGATTGTTGCCGAATTTTGCTTGTCCCTGATGCCGTCTCTGGTAAACCCCTTGGATCTCTGCCTGGATTTGCTACAGGACTGACATTGGGCCACCCTTGGCTCCCAACTACACCCTATACTAACTGTGATTCATTTATTTATTTGTTGTTCCTTTATTGGGTCTGTTTGCATTGGCTTCCCAAGCCTGATACTTTGAAGTGCTGCTTACGGCTATATACTAATAATATTTTATCTGATGTTTGAACCTGAAGGACTTTTATCGCTATTTAATAAATATACCTCATCCCTTGGGGTTTTACACTATTTTGAGTCTTCTCTTGCTCCCTCGGTGGTTCTCCCATTCTTTGGGTTATTGGCCAACTCTACCTCCTACCTGCTTACATCACGGAGAGGTGTCTCCGGGATTATCCTGTCTTACAAGTAAGACCTACTCCATCGTCAAGGATTGTGTGACGCACCGCCCATTGGAAAGAAGGCCTGCAGAGATCCGGAACCGATGTGAAGACGTCTTCCTTTACCTGGGAACATCCTGAATGTGACAAGATTTCCACTACCAGGATCCCCTTGAGATGGTTCTATGCCTTTACCCTATAGGTGTCTGGTAAGCCTCCAATTTACCTTTATTTGAGGATCTCACCTGCGTCCTTAAGCGTTATTGTCACATTACCTCCAGTGAAGATTCTGCACACCTTATGTTTCATTATTGACTGTCACGGACTTGTTTACTAATATATTTGTCATAATTCCTCTTCATCCACGGGACTATTCACTTATCACTATTTTTAATAAGGTTTGAGCGCTATAACATTGTTTGTACATCCTCATATACATCTTCCAATGCTATCGGGAGGAGATTTTAACACGGTAATGCACCTCCAAGAGAGTGGATCCCATTACAAACCCTCCCTGGAACCCCCTATGCTCCCTCACACAATCTCTTTAAATCAATTTGCTGAAGCTCTCCAACTGATTGATGTATGGAGGCTGGCCAACCCCATTTAGAAGGAGTACACCTTTTTCTCCCCACCCCACCAAGGTCTGTCTAGGATAGACAACCTATTCTGTAACTCACCTATGCTACAGTTCTCCTCTGACCCACACATTTTGGACTTTGCCATTTCGGACCATGCCCCAGTCTCTTTAGTACTGTCAGGGTTTGAACCACCCAAGCCAGATCCTGGTGCTTCCCCTCCCAACTAGCCGGCAAATAGGAGAACAACATCCGCTCCAAGCCAATCACCCGTAATACCTGTCTGCTGTTCCAAATCAGGTGCAAGCTCTGCTAAAGCATAGGAAGAAGAGGAAAGAAGGTTTCAGCCGCACTCTTGATGAACACCGTTTATTGAGGAGTAAAATCCGAAAAATGACACAAAGTGACACAAACAGATCCCAGGTCAGGAAATAGCTACTAACACGTTTCACGTCACTATGAGATGCTTAATCATAGCTTAGCCAGCAACCAGGAACTGATCACCACAATCAAAGACACATCGGATGAGTACTTAGAAACCAATTCAGCCCACTCCAGTGACCCCCAACGTATTCAGGGAAACAGAGAAAGTAGTCCTTCAGGTCAAAATCATTGCATTTACTGCAGCCCAAAAGAAGAGAACTGCTGTCCAATTCCAGGCTGCCAGCACTTCTCTTCTTGAGGCCCAAAGCCGCCTCAACCCCCAAAACTCTACAGAGCATAGAAAGCTTTGGAGGGAGGCAAAAGAAAACTTTGACCTGTGGGCTGAGGCTCTAGAGAGCTACTATCAAACGTGCTCCAATCTAAAGTATCACAAATTTGGGAACAAGGAGGTGAAACTAATGGCAAGCCTATGTAAGGGTCCTCATGTCCCCGCACATATCACCGTGCTAAAACAACTGGATGGATCACTAGTAGAGTTGAGCGAACCCGGACTGTAAAGTTCGGGTCCTTACCGAACTTTGGGTTTCGCTCTTCACACACAGTTTCCAGATGTTTTCAGAACAGTGATATCATATCACTGATATGATATCACTGTTCTGAAAACATCTGGAAACTGTGTGTGAAGAGCGAAAGGTCAACAAAATCGTGCCACTATACACGCCCCTGTACTCCTGGGAATGTATCCGAACGGTAATCAAAGTGGAGGAACAAGGGTTTAAACACTATGAAATCTAACCTCGTGCAAACTATCATCGAGAGATCTCGGAGTCGGGTGTCCAGTTTCAAAAGAAAACGGAGGGAGGTTTCGAAAGATACGAG
>BLSH010151112.1:23617-36072 GCA_018402905.1 Glandirana rugosa | reverse complement strand
TTTGCAGAACAGTGATATGGGTACTCCATATACTTTTTTGACACAGTTTGAAGATGATTTTAGAACAGTTCTATGGCCTCTAATGTTAATTAATACTTTTCAGACCCATTTTGAAGATGATCTCCATTTTTGCATTTTTTATGTTTTTATTTTTTAAAAAATATTTAAAGTTATTTCCCTGTCCCCATTTCTTTGTAGGTCACTTGTCCCACCCTTACCCACATTTCCTTCCTTTTGCAGACCTCTAGGACCTTCCAGGACTATTTTACAGCACTTTTTGTACCTAAAAGTCTGGGTCTCCATTGATTTCAATGGGGTTCGGGGTCCGGGACAAAGTTCGGGTTCTGTCCGGACCCGAACCCGGACTTTGTCCCGAAGTTCGGCCGAACCAGCAGAACCCGGACTTCTAGAAGTTCGCTCAACTCTAATTATGATCCCTTTAAGGGAAGTGTGGACTTGTTCAGGGAGTCACCCGAAATGGGTGAGGATTCCGGGGATAGCCAGATTGAAGTGATGACTGACTTGCAGTTCTCTCTGTGTTGGTAGAGAGCTGTTTGGGACCTGGGATTTCAGAGGCCCGGGAGTGATATTCGGGTGGGAAATGGGCCTCCGGCCCTGACTACAGGGACTCCAGCAAACACAGGTTTAAGAGTCTCCAGGAATAGAGTTGAGCGGACACCTGGATGTTCAGGTTCGTCGGGTTCAGCCGAACTTCGTGAAAAAGTTTGAGTTCGGCAAAGAACTTGACCAGAACTTGACCCCAAACCCCGAACTCCATTGAAGTCAATGGTGACCTGAACTTTTGGGCACAAAAATGGCTGTAAACAGTCCTGGAAAGGGCTAGAGAGCTGCAAAATGGGGTAAGAGTAGGACAAGTGCCCTGCAAACAAATGTGGACAGGGAAATAACTTAAAATCACATAAAAAAATTTAAATTGGAGGAGGAGGTGGATGTGGAGTAGGAGCCTAGAGCGGTGTAGGTGGAAGTGGCGGTGGAGGTAGCCAACACTGTTTTTTGTTTTTTCAAATTGGGGCATCCCCCAAATATTGCGACATATTAAAAAAAAAAGTATAGCAATGGCTGTGTGAAGCCGGTCTAAATGTCTATTCTGCACAAGGTACATACAAGTCTTGTGGGATCCATGCCTGGTTCATTTTAATAAACATTGGCTTGTCCACGTTGGCTGTGGACAGGCAGCTGCGCTTGTCTGTGATAACGCCCCCTGCCATGCTAAGCACAAGTTCAGACAATACTCTGGCTGCAGGGCAGGCCAGCACCTACAAAGGCATAAAGGGCAAGCTCAGGCCATGTGCCCAATTTGGAGACCCAGAATTTGAATGGGGCAGACCCATCAGTCAGTACATGTAGGCGTGTGCACACATACTGTTCCACCATGTTGCTGAAATGCTGCCTCCTGCTAAGATTTTGCCTATCAGCTGGTGGTGCTGTTTGTTTTGGCGTGCTGCTGACAAAGCTTTTCAACATTTCGGCCATGCTAACCCTGCCTTCTGAGGTGCTGGCGGTGCCACAGCTGCTTTGGCGACCTCTTCCTCCTCCTCTGCCTTCGCCTTGTGCTTCCATTGAGCCCCCTGTGTCATTTGGGAATGCCCTCAGCAGCACGTCTACCAGCGTGCACTGGTAGTCGCGCATCTTCCGATCACACTCCAGTGAGGGAAATAAGGACGGTACATTGTCCTTGTAACGGAGATCCAGCAGGGTGGCCACCCAGTAATCAGCACAAGTTACATTGTGGGCAACTCGGCTGTCGTTGAGCAGGCACTGCAGCATGTAGTCACTCATGTGTGCCAGGCTGCTCAGAGGCAAAGACAAGCTGTCCTCTGTGGGAGGTGTATCATCTGTGTCCTCTGTATCCCCCCAGCCATGCTCCAGTGATGCCCACGAGCTGCGTTGGGTGCCACCCTGCTGTGAACATGGTTCCTCCTCCTCCTCATCCTCCTCATCCTCCAGAACTGTGCCCTGGCTTGAAAACTTTTTACCTGGCCTATGCTGGTGCAGGAACCCACCCTTCGAGCCACTTGTGAATGACTGGCTTGATAACAGTGGACCCCTCTTCCTCCTCCTCTTCCTCCCTTGCCACATCCTCTTCCATCATCTCCCGAAGTGTTTTTTCAAGGAGACATAGAAGTGGGATAGTAACGCTGAGAACAGCATTATCGGCACTGGCCATGTTGGTGGAGTACTCAAAACATCACAGTATGGTACACAGGTCTCGCATGGAGGCCCACTCGTTGGTGGTGAAGTGGTGCTGTTCCGCAGAGCGACTGACCCGTGCGTGCTGCAGCTGAAACTCCACTATTGTCTGCTGCTGCTCGCACAGTCTCTCCAGCATGTGCAAGGTGGAGTTCCACCTTGTGGGCATGTCGCATAGGAGGCGGTGAGCAGAAAGGCCGAAGTTCTGCTGCAGCGCAGACAGGCGAGCCGCAGCAGTGTGGGAACGCCAAAAGCGCGCACAGACGGCCCGCACTTTCTGCAGCAGCTCTGACATATTCGGGTAGTTTTTTAGAAATATCTGTACCACCAAATTCAGCACATGCGCCAGGCAAGGGATGTGCGTCAAACCGGCTAGGCCCAGAGCTGCTACAAGATTTCGCTCATTATCGCACACCACCAAGCCGGGCTTGAGGCTCAGTGGCAACAACATATCAGTTTTAAAACAGCCTACTGTTGTTTCCCCCTGGATGTGCTGAAATTGGTGGTGAAGGTGTTACGCTGAGCGGATGAGGAGGTGGTAGAGGAGGAGGAAGCGGAGTAGGAGGAGGAGGCAACAGGAGGCAAAGAGAAATGCCCTGCAATCCTCAGTGGCGGAAGGACATGCGCCAAACTGCTATCCACCTCAGGCTCACCCACCACTACATTTGCCCAGTGTGCAGTTAGCGAGATATAGCGTCCCTGCCCATGCTTACTAGTCCACGTATCAGTGGTTATGTGGACCTTGCCACAGATGGCATTGTGCAGTGCACACTTGATCTTGTTCCCAACTTGTTTGTGCAGTTATGGGATGGCTCGCCTGGAAAAGTAGTGGCGGCTGGGAACCACATGCTGTGGTTCAGACACCGCCATCAGGTTTTTAAACTGTACACCAGACGGAATAACAGCATTTGAAAGGCCAGAAATTTTGAATTGCTGGCATTCAGGCCCAGGTATCATGGGTGGGTAGGGGGGTACTTCCTCTTTCTCTGCAGTGTTAGGGAGATGGAGAGCTGTAAGCTTCCATGGGACCATGTGGAAATCCTTGGGTACAGTGGCAAACATGGTGGCGTTGCTGTCACATTGTCTGTTTGCTGGGGGGCAGGTGACACTGGCACTGTAGAGGTGGAGGAAGAGGCAAAGGCAGCAGCAGAAGAGGAAGCAGGAGGAGGCTGAGACCTTTCTTGAATTTTGAGGTGCTTATTCCACTGCAGCTTGTGCTTTGCATGTAGATGCCTGATCATGAAGGTTGTGCTCAGGTTTAGAACATTTATGCCTCGCTTCAGGCTCTGATTGCACAGCGTGCAAACAACTTGTGTCTTGTCGCCAGCACATTGTCTGAAGAACTGCCACGCCGGGGAACTCCCTTGAGTTGCCTTTGGTGTGCTAGGTCCCTGGTTGCGGTTTGTAGTAGCAGGCGTACTGTTTAGGGGAAGGTCGCTCCGCTTTTGCAACCTGCTTCCTCTTTTGCTGTGCTGGTGCCTCTGTGCGACCACCACCTCTTCCTCCAAACTGCACACGTCACTCGCATGACCTTCATTCCATGAGGGATCTAGGACCTCATCATCCTCCACATCATCTTGCACCCACCCTTCACCACTGCCCTCCTTGTCAGTCTGCACACTGTAGAAAGCCGCAGCAGTTGGCACCTGTGTTTCGTCATCATCAGAGACGTGCTGTGGTGGTGTTTCCATGTCCTCATTCTGAAACAGAAGTGGTTGGGCATCGGTGCACTCAATGTCTTCCACTTCTGTTGCAGGGCTATGTGGATGGCCCATGGAATGCACACCAGCCGAGTCATCAAAAAGCATAAGAGCCTGCTGCATGACTTGGGGCTCAGACTGCTTGGCTTATTTACAAGGGGCTGAGGTGAAAGACAGATGGCCATGGGGTTCAGGTGCCAACTCTGAGCTTTCATCAAGGGACCGGGTGGGAGACAATGTGAAGGAACTGGAAGCATTGTCAGCCACCCAATCTACTATCGTCTGTACTTGTTCTGGCCTCACCATTCGTTGAGCGGCATTCGGGCCTACAATATAACGTTTAAGGTTCTGTCGGCTACTCGCACCTATTCATTCTGGACGCAAATGTACTATGTAGCACTATTTATTAATAATAAAAAAAATAATAATAAATTATTATTCTTTTTTTTTTAAACCAGCATTGTAGATGCACTTTTTATTTTTTTGCAAGAAATGCACCACTGGCCGCAAATGTAGTATTTAGAATATTTTTTTTTTCTTTTCAATATTTTTATTGAAGTTTATCATATCAAACAAAGAAATTGCAAATACAGATTTTCAAAACCATACCTACAAAATTTCAAAAATCGGAACAAATTTGTTTGCAGAAAATATGCAGTTCGGATACGTATAATAATCATTCAAAATACACAAAAGAAACAATAAAGAGGCATGGTAAGGCTCAAAGTAAATAACTTAAGAAATCAAACAGACCGCTAAGGACATCGATACTGTTACATAGTCATAGAAGTCACTTCTATAAGCTTATGAAAACACAATATAGGTCATATCGACCCCTGGCTTAGACCGAGTGACTGGGTATGCGCCCTCCAGGACAAGCCCCGCAGGAAAGGGGACCCTATAAGTGGTCACCTTTGGGCGCCTCTGCATAAGAGACACCCTGAGGGAGAGCCCCCAGGTCCCTGGCACCCCCAATGGGAACAAACTGTGCCACGAACTGAGGACCCCCCACCCCCCTCAGTACACCCCCAGAGAGCCTCATTCTCAAAACAATCCTTGTAATTGTCTCCACCGGGACAACAGAGGAGCCACTCTGGACTCCATAACCCTCAATCCCATGGATGGAAAGAGTTCAGTGGCACTTCCTACAGCGAGCACCTCATCCCATGTTTTTTAGAAGTATTGTTGTGATGGAAGGGAGAGGGAGGAGAAAGGGGGGGTGTTGTTTGCGGGGGGGGGGGAACTATAGCGGTGCTAGTAATTGATTGAGTATCAATCCAAATAAGCAGATTCGATATAGAGATATTTCTAAAATACGTTTTTATTGGCTTGTACTAAAAACAGCACATAGTTGTGCTGATATGGTATTGGCACTTAAAAACATAGTACAGTGAGGAGAGATCGAACAAGTTTACAATGGGGTACATTGAATGTTTACGATAATTGCAAATCTGTGTCGATGTCCAACATGTTTCGCCTGTGAAGGCTTCCTCAGGGACTACAACAGATACATTCCTTGTACCAAATCTAGTGCAAAAAACAGAAATAAGTATATACACAAAAAAAAAGCATAAACATACAGATAGTTTTATCAAATAAAATTTATGTATAACAATCCAAAAAAGTTGAACTAGGTCTTTACAAAATAATCTAACATGTGTACGGACTAGTTTAACATTGAACATGCTTCACCTCCCACTGCTCAAGACCTCGCCTGTATGCCAAACCCCAACCGTTCGCCCACCACTAGCGTCACACCGAGGGCGATGGTGATGTACATCCACCAACTGACCATAGATAGAACCAGCAAACTAAAAGAAAGGTATTAATGTGAATGAATAAAAGAAATTGAGGGAATGAGAAAGAGAAAAGGCAATGTTGATGCCTTATAACTTAGGAAGATCCCTCTAGGGGGGTCAGATGTTTGGGATAAGCTGAAAGTCCAGGCCCCATGTAGCAGGGGGTCATGAACCACCAAGACAGCTAAAACGGTAAGAGAGTTTATGAGTGTGAGAATGTGACCGAAAAATAATTATTTCGGGATTGGATATTTAAAATAAGATTTATACTATTAACATCCAAAAAAGTCAAGTACCATCATGGGTCTAGATATAAAAGAGGATGGCGTTGAAGGGTGATAACGGGTAGGTGAGAAAAAACGCGCACCATACCACACCTAGTAAAAGAACACAACATCACTCACCCCAGTTCATTGATATGTTTAGGAAAGGTGGAAATATTCTAGAGTGCATATGATAGCACTCAAAAAGTGTATAAAAATCAATAAAAAATGGCAATATAGTAAGAGCAGACATAAGGAGAATTTTAAAAGTAGCAAAAATGTCTAGATATAGTCACTGGTTTATACATATGGTCAATGAACTAAACATTATATATGAATGGGCAGCGATATATAAAGCAAGGTTTTCTCTGTCATATAAAATAGGAGACATCAGAGCTCGTCTATAGAGAACAAAGTGCCTTTTAACCTACATACATTGGAAACCACACCATTTAAGCAAAGAACGAACCCATTAACAAACGCCAATAGCTTATATATAAGTGACCATAGAGAGTACCAGGGACGTACCTGAAACACACGTGGTGGAATGTAGACGGTCCGAGGGCTGGGACCATATGAATTCAATGGCGGTCTATTATAGTCAGTAAACGTGCGCGGCGTGTGACGTCACACGCGCACGTTCGTATCAGGTGGCGTCATTTCCCAGGGCTCAACCCCTCAATCCCATGTTAGCGATCCCTACCATCCTCAGTAATATAATGAAAGAATTCAACAAAGTAAAAGTCACATAGAAAGAGAGGAAATAAGATAAAGATAGAAAAGAGGAAAAATGGCTCAAAAAAGGGTGAGTGTATCCAGATAACTGTTCACTTTATCTGTTAATCAATCATAGATTTTGGTTCCCTGGGATGCCTGGGGTTAGAGAAACTCCTACAAAGGTCACCCATGGTTCCCAAATTAGCTCGAATTTTTGTAGATTATCTGCTAGGATGCTAGCTAGTCTCTCCTGAGTCATTAGCCAGGAAATTTTCCTTATGGTTGCTTTTAGGGAGACCCGTTCCTGTTTCAAAGCCCTTGCTATGGTAACCTTGGCTCCCAATAATATAAAATAAATTAATTTTCTATTGGTTTTCGTGGTGTTCGGGATGAAGTCATTTAAAAGTGCAATAGTAGGCGATCTAGATAGTTTGCAACCGGTTACCTTATTAATAGTACGGAATATTTTAGACCAAAAAGACCGTATTCTTGGGCACTCCCACCACACGTGGGCCATGGTACCCTGAAGAAGACATCCCCTAAAGCATAACGGATCAACAGACGGATAAAATATATTCAGTCTAGCTGGTGTGAGATACCATCTCATCAGGACTTTTACACTTGCTTCAGATATAGTAGTGTTCAGGATACACTTGTATGACCTGAAGCAGGCAGCTTGCCACTTATCCAGTTCCCAATCGAATTGGAGATCTAGTTCCCAGTTAGTCATAAAGGCTGATTTTTTAATGGGAAGAGTGAGAGCTTCATAGATGACTGAGATACCACCCCTCTGCAGTGTTGGCTGACCACACCATTGTTCATAGTCTGTAAAACTTGGGGGGAGTGGTTTATCCTTCCAAATTTTGTGAAGAAAACTAGATATTTGGCAATATCGAAACTTCTCTGAATTTGGAAGCTCTAATTTGTTTAAGCAGTATTTGAGAGTTAGCGGACCCGTAGCCGCGAAGAAGTGTCCTATGCGAAACAACCCCTTGTTTAGCCACCATTGGAAGGCTTTGATATTTAGCCATGGGGGAAAGTCCGGGTTGTTGAAGAGGTGTGCTAATGATTTAACTGAGGAAACCAGGAAGGAAGTATGTCTAATTTTATCCCATAGAGCCAGCTCGTTAGAGAGTGTAGGGGCCAAAATTAGGGGTCTATCTTTAGGGGAACACCATAGAAGAAAGTTTAGCTTGTGCCTCGGAGTAGCCTGTCTTTCCATCCATACCCAGTCCTGTCTCTCCTGCCTAAATATATAGAAGACAATTGTGCAAGCCTGGCAGCTTGAAAATATCTCACTAGGTGGGGTAATCCCAGTCCGCCCCTGCGTCTATGGTGGAATAGGGTTTGTTTAGGAATCCTATATCCCAAGCTTTCCCAAATTAATTTAAGGATTTTACTTTGAAAAGCGGAGATGTGATCTCTCCGGTTGGGGACTGGCAAAGAGCGAAAAAGGTAGAGGAGTCTAGGTAGCAAAGTCATTTTCACTGAGTTAACCCTCCCAAGGCTCAAGATCCCCTGTTTAGACCACAGCTTCAGATCATCTTCAAGTTTTCTAAACATTGGGGGATAGTTACTGCTATGTAAGGATTCATATTTAGACGTGAGGTTAATACCTAGGTATTTAATTGATGTATCGCTCCACCTAAACTTGAAATCCGTTTTAAGCTTGGAGATTATCTCTGGAGGTAAGGAGACATTTAAAGCTTGAGATTTAGTATAATTAACCTGGAGCCCTGAAACAACGGAGAAGTCCTTAAGGAGCTGACATAATAAGAGGAGGGAAGATTTTGGGGAGGATATGAAGATCAGAAGATCATCAGCAAATAGACCACATTTGTGTTCTTGTTGACCGCATCTCACCCCTTTGATAAGGGGATTTTCTCTGATGGCTATGGCAAGTGTCTCTATTGCAATAGCGAAAAGTAATGGGGATAGTGGGCAGCCCTGCCTAGTACCTGTTTTAATTGGGAAAGCATTGGAGTAGAATCCCTGCAATTTAATCATAACTTGCGGTGTCGAGTAGAGTGCTCTGATGAGGCCTATAAACCTCTCCCCAAAGCCCCAATGCTGCAGAAGTGACATCAGATAAGTCCAAGACACCAAATCAAACGCCTTTCGCAGGTCCAGGGAGAGCAACATCCCCTCCTGGACCGGCCCTCCTGTCCAATTGGTTTGAAGTATTGAGACTATATCAATTGCCCTTCTAACCTGATCAGGGCCCTGTTGGCCCAGAATGAAACCTACCTGGTCCTTGTCCACATATTGACCAATAAAAGAAGCTAACCGGTTCGCCATTATCTTAGTTAAAATTTTTGAGTCATTATTTATGAGGAAAATTGGGCGATAATTGTCTATATCTTCTGGGTTTTTAACGGGTTTTGGGATCACAGAAATGTATGCTGTGTTAAGGTGCTTCTCGACAGGGTCCCCTTTCATTTTAAAATTAAAAAATTGTGTCATATGCGGGGCCAATGTTTTGGCAAAAGTTTTATAGTAGGGACCCGAGAGACCGTCCGACCCTGGGGCTGAGCCCTGTTTGAGATCTTTGATAACCCCCAGTACCTCCTCCTCTGAAATTGCTTCATCCATTAAGTCTCTATGATGATCTGTGGGAAGGGGTAAAGAGATGCCTTTGAGATACTGGTTTATTATTTCTACATTCTCGTTAGTCCCAGGGCTATACCGATTCTCATAATATTTCTGAAAGGCCCCAATAACTGTGTTTGGGTTGGAAGAAGGGGGATTACCATCTACCCTGATATTGGGCATAGATAAATGCCTTGTCTGGGGGGTAAGTTTCCTTGCCAGATATGAACCCATTTTATTACCCTGAGAATAGAATTTGCTTTTAGACCAGCGGATGGCCTTCTCTGCTTTCGTCGTGAGCGCAAGATTAAGCTCTAGTTTCACTTTATCTAGTTTATCTAAAAGCAACTGAGAGGGATGCGCCTTATGTTCTGCTTTAATAGCTAAGAAGGGCTCCTCCAGCTTCTGCACAAGAAGTCCTCTTTCCTTTTTGATCTTGGAAGCCAATTGAATAAATTTGCCTCTAATAAAAGCCTTATGGGCAGCCCATACCGATTCCACCGATGTTTCCCCTGACATATTAGTAGAGAAGTATTCCTTGAGACTGTTATTGATTACAGTGACATTAACTGAGTCTGTGAGTAACGACTCGTTTAATCTCCAATGCGGTTTCGGGAATAGCCTGGACTGGATACGGATGGACATCGACACTAGAGAGTGATCTGAAAGGACTGTGTCGTGAATGTAGGTATCTAGGATGTTTGGTAGGGTATAAAAGGGAGTAAATAGGTGATCAATTCTAGAATATGAATTGTGGGGGCTGGAGTAGTGAGTAAAATCCCTGCTACGAGGATGCCTGTCCCTCCACACATCAATTAAATTCTGAGAGTAGAGGAGTTTGGCAATGCGAAGGCTGACTTTAGTTGGGCGTAACAGTTGGTTGCCTAGGGGTCTAGTTTTATCTAAAGATTGATCAAATGCAACATTCGAGTCACCTCTAAAAATTATTGTGCCCTCCAACAAGGGGGAAAGAGCCGCTAACATTTCCTAAAAGAACTTTAGCTGACCCTGATTGGGGGCGTAGTACGAAATCAGTGAGATGATTTGCCCTTCAATAGTTCCTTTCACTAGAATGTACCTACCCTCTGGGTCCTTAACGTCTAAGAGCAACTTGAAGTTGCAATTTTTAGAAAATAGAATAGCTACTCCTTTTGATTTGGATTCGGCATTAGCTAGGAAAAAAACATGGGAAATAAGTATGGAGGAAGTTAGGCTTGAATCGGGCAGGGAAGTGAGTTTCCTGGAGAAAAGGATATCTAGTTTCAGAGATTTGTAAAAATCCCCAATCTTCTTGCGTTTGATGGGGGAGTTTAACCCTTGAACATTATGAGTTGCAACCCTAAAAGGGAATTGTGGGAGGTCAGCCATCACTTATAGTGCAGAGTGTGTGTCTAATAGTAGTGTCACTCACCTTTCCCAGGGTTTTCCCATTATCCAAGAGACCACATTTCCGCTTGAAGAAAGAACCTTGATCTGGATACACTCTAGGAGGCAAGAAGAAGTAATGAAGGAAAAAAGAAAGGAAGAACAAAAATATGCAAAAGGCAATATTAAACCTTGTAAACCAATCTCGACAAATAAGTGGCCCTAAAAAGGGCCATTTTCTCCAGGTAAGGTGTTTGCGGCCAAGGGGGGAGAAAAAGTAGAGCCCCTTGGACACCCTTTGATGTAGTCCAAAAAGTCTAGCTCTTACCACTAGACAGCCCATCCCCGACCTAATAAATCAGGTCAGCTGGATAGGCGGAGGCACAAGTAGGCCGTCACCCGTCCACGAGCCCTGTGAAAACAATGTAAAATAAGAACAAATGACAACTAATATTCTAATCTTAAGTGGGGTCTTGAAACTGACCAAATGCACCCGATGTCTCTCCCCTAATAAAGGATAGTTGCCCTCACCACTGGTTCTGGCCTGCGAAGACTCCCCCCCCCGAGAAGAGGGGTAGGAAAGCTTCCACAGGGCGGAACCCCTGACCCCCCGACAAAGCCTACTTGAACGGGGCGAGAGGACCCTTAAAATATGGGAGAACTGTGTAAAGAAGTCCATCCTTGACTTTGACGCTTTGGTGTCTAAGAAACTCCCAGTTCGGACTCTGCCATCAGACTGAAAAGCAAAAGTATGTTAACAGTAATATAAAGCATTTTAAGGCCTGTTCTAGAAGTTGAGAAAAGACAAAAGTCAACATGAGCCCAGCAATATAATAAGGTTAGAAATTAACTCTAGGCCAAAAACAAAAACGGAAAGGGGAAGTTAGAAAATGCGCGTTCCCCCATAGCAGAGGACCTGCTAGTTAAAAGTTATGTTAAACTTGTCTGAGACCCAAGTCATGGAGGACCATTTTCCTTCGCTCGCTTTGGTTTGGCCTTCTTCCAGAGGGGGGTCCTAGGACTAGTGGGAGTCTGTCTGTGATGTACCTGGTGGTGGAGTCTGTCTTGTGCAGGGAACAACAGCTCTTGCGCACCCGATTCAAGGACCCCTGGTAGTGTAGATAGAGGCCCAAGAGTGCGGGATGGCACGAGGGCTGGAGGGTTCACCGATGATGTAGTGAGGCTCCAGGAGACGGGCAGGTAGAAGGATGGTCGTACAGGCTGGGTCGGCAACTGGCAGGTAGGAAGGTACCAAAGGATCAGGCAAACGGGTAGTCAGAGTCCAAGCAAGGTTCGTTAACGGGCGGGCAGCAGAAGTACAAGGGAGCAGACAATCGGGTGGTCGTGGATAGCCGGGGTCGGTGCAGGTAGCGGAACAGCAGGTCAGGACAAGCCTGGTCAACAGGAGGCAGAGCAAACACAGGAACAGGTATCAGGAGCTGAGGCTTACAGGTCATGGATGCTGTAGAACAAGCAGCACTTGTTGCTGGACTCTCCAGGGGCGGGCAATTGCTTGGAACGAACCTGAGACTGATGGGCAAACGGACTAGGAAACCATGGAAGGATGGACGGTCAACGGCTGGGTCGGACATGCTGGTAGGAAGATGGACGGGCAGAGGACCTCGGAGTGATGTAGTAGCCACTTGGGAGGTCGGGAGCACGGTAGGGCGTGAGAACCCGGAGATAGATGTGATGGTCCCCAGGAACTTAGCCCACGCGTTCTCGACAACAAGGGACGTGTTCTGTCTGAGGTGGTGGTCCATGTAGTGTCTGTCTGAGGGTGATCAGGATCCTGGGGGGAGACCTTCTTC
>BLSH010151112.1:8710-23607 GCA_018402905.1 Glandirana rugosa | reverse complement strand
CAACAATCTGATCGTTGAGCACGATCGTAGCGATCGTTGTTTTATGCAGAGCTTGATCTGCAACTCAAAGCAGCAGTATGTAAAATCTCTAATTTCTTCTATCTGTCCTCAGAGCAACAGCACAGACAGCAGTAGTAAAGTAATCTATCTCAGGATGCAGGATCAGGTCTTAAAATGTCTCAAATCTGTCCCTCAAGCTTTCAGCTTCCTTTCCCTACACTAACCCAAGGAGCATGTGACTGCAGCACTGTGACTCCAGCTTATAAAGAGGCTGGGTCACATGATGCACTGGCCAATCACAGCCATGCCATTAGTAGGCATGGCTGTGATGGCTTCTAAGGGCAAACCAGTGAAACGCTTGTTGACTGGCTGCCCTGCAGCTTCTCAACACGTGGAGTAAAATAGCAGAACCCCGGACCGAACCCGAACGATTTTTGAAACGGACACCCGAAAGTTCGGTTCGGACCCGAACGTCACAGTCCGGGTTCGCTCAACACTACTTATATTGTCTAGCCAGGAAGGCTCCAGTTTTGTTACCTGAGGAGTAATGAGCTAGTTTTAATCTTTTAATGTAGAAATCATAGGAGTTTGTGAAAAGGGTGCTTAATTGAAGTCGGAGACCCCTGAGCTCCTCTTCTATTTTTGGGGAGTAAGTAGTTTTGTTCTGGTTTTCCAGATGTTGGATACGGGAGTAAAGTTGGGAGATTTGTTTAGTGCGCTGTTTCTTCTCATGGGCCGCTATTTTAATAAAAGTACCTCTTAGGGAAGCCTTATGGGCATTCCATAGCACATTTGGATCTGTGACAGATCCATCGTTTTCTGTAAAGAAATTGTTAATAGCATCCTCGATCTGTCTCTGATAGACTGGGTGATTCAGTATGGAGGTGTTAAGTCTCCAGGGCGTGGGCATCGCACCTGAATTTGCCAGGGCCAGCTCCAAATAAATAGGAGCGTGGTCTGACCATGTGCTAGTCCCAATCGTCGCTGCTTTAATTCTTTGGAGAGTGTATTTGTCTGTCAGAAACAGATCTATTCTAGAATAAACCTTGTGCACAGGTGAGAAAAAAGAGTAATCACGTTCTTTACCATGGAGACATCTCCACACGTCATAGAGCTCCTCTTTGTAAGTGATTTTGTGTAGCGAGGAGGTTGTTCTGCGGGTGGGATTAGTGGAGTCAATAGTTGGGTCCATGACATCATTAAAGTCACCACATATGATAATGGGGCGTGACTTGAGGGGATGAATTTTCTTGGAGAGGAGATGAGTAAAGAATTTTTTTTATCTGGAGTTAGGCCCGTATAGGTTTATCAGGCTGGTGCGGTGATTATTGATTGTTGCGTCAATAATAATATAGCGACCGTGTGGGTCGATGTCAAGAGAGTGACAATGAAAATCCAAAGTGTCCCTAAAGGCTATCATTACGCCTTTGGTTTTGTTGGGGGCGTTTGCGAAGAATGAATTTGGAAATTTGGGGTGATGACATTTGGGTGGGTTATGTGAGTCAAAGTGTGTCTCTTGGACACATAGAATATCGGCTTTGGCGGCCAGGGTGTCTTTCCATAGCATAGCCCTTTTGTATGGGGAGTTTAGCCCCTTGGCGTTGATTGAAATGATTTTAGCCGTCATCTTTGGGATGAAGGAGAGGTGCTGATGAGACGTGTGGAGATGTGCTCCTGGCGTCATACAACAATGCTGAGTATCTCACTAGTATACATAAGTTGCAGTTTTTGTGAGAAATAATGGTTGTAATAAAACTGAACCGGCACCTTAGATGGGGTTGGTAGATAAGAACCTGGGGAAAGGAAGGGGGAAGGGGGATAACAGGGGGAGTTTGTACGGTGTGTGTGACACACATTAAGTGGAGGAGGAGAAAACTTAACAATGAAAAGTTAAAGTTCAAAATCCGCATTAGGAAGGAGGCCTGACACAGGGAGAGTATACTGAGGCCCTAATGAAGGGGGTTAGTTGCAGAGTGAGATGGGCATCCTCAGGTGTTTTTCTTGGATTGCCATGGTTTATTGACGTGGGAAGGCATCGGTTTAATTGCAGCCGGATTGTGTTGTGGGGGGGTCAAACCCCAGTTTTGTAGCTGCTTAAGGCCATGTTTCAATTGGTAGATTGTGGCGTTCTTGCTTTGGTAAGTAACCATAAGCTTAAACGGGTATCCCCATTTGTAAGGGATGTTGTTCTGTCTGAGGGTGGAAGTTATGGGAGAAAAGTCCCTTCTGCGCTGGGCTGTAGCCGCTGAAATATCAGAGAACAGCATGAGGCTCGAGTAAGGATCCGGTAAAGTTTGCCTGTTTTTTGCTACCATCAAGATTTTTTCCTTAGTTTGATAAAAATGTAACAGTGTTGAAACATCTCTGGGTTTGTCCACGGGTATATGAGCTGGTCTGTGTATACGGTGGGCCCTGTCTATGGTGAGTTCCAGTTGTGACAGAGCTGGCACCAGGGAAACAAACATTTTCTGAAGATACGGTGAAAGTTCGTTCGTGGGGACCGATTCTGGGATACCTCTGATTTTTAAGTTACACCTTCGTGAGCGGTCTTCTAAATCGGCCATTTTGATGTTTATACGTTCGATTTCCTCAGCTTGAGCTCTGTGTGCGTCTACTAGTTCATTATAGGCAATGGAGTAGCTACTGAGCTGTTGTTCTACAGTATCAGTGCGAGCTCCTAAGTCCTCAATTTGTTCCTGCATATGTGTAATGGATCTGTGTAAACTTTTGTGGAGATCCTTTTGAAGTGTAAGGAGCATACATTTTAGCGTGTTCTCTGACACTGGGTTATCTGTGGCGGGAAGATTAGTTAGTGATGTGTCTTGTTCATCTCCCAAGCTGTCTCCCTCATCTGTGTTGTTGTGGTGAAATGCAAGATGTTTTTTGCTTACCGGTGCTTGATTTGAAGGGGAAGCAAATGGAGAAGGGGCTGCTCTTTTGGGGGTTTCTCTGGCGAGTGCAGCTTTCGTAGGTGCTGTACAGTCCATTTCTTCGTTTTGAGAAGAGAGCGGATCCGCAGCTTGTGTCGTCGGGCTGTGTTGTGAGCCGGTGCCATCTTGCCTGTGAGGCGGTGCAGGGCCCGCAAAGAAATCTGTGAGCTTCTTCGGCTCTGGAAGGCTTTTTTTCCGGGACATCGTTCCTGTCGGGGTGTTCAGAGGGGTCGAGGATGCCTTTTCTCAGGGCCGGGTGCTCAGATTGTGGCTGAAAGACTCCCTGTGCGTCGGAGAGTGGGATTCAAGCTGCCATCTCCGCTCGCGGCCAGGCTCCGCCTCTGGTATTGGATGTTTTGTCGGGTCAGTCGTGTGATGGGCTCCACGATAGCGGAGAAACCTTTAATGAACTTTCGGTAAAAGTTTGCGAAGCCCACAAACCTTTGAACACCCTTCCTGTCTGCTGGTGCGGGCCATTCTAAGATAGTTGAGACTTTTTGTGGATCCATGTGAATGCCCCTTGTGGAGATGATGAACCCCAGAAAGTGCATGCTGGGCTGTTCGAAAGAACACTTTTCTGCTTTGGCGTACAAGCCGTGCTGCCGAAGACGCTCTAGAACCTTGGTGACCTGCCTGCGATGTTCTTCTAAAGAAGTAGAAAAAATCAAAATATCCTCAAGGTAAATAATTACAAAAAGGTCCAGAAAGTCTCGGAACACATCATTGACGAAGTGTTGGAAGGTTGCTGGGGCGTTGCATAGACCGAAGGGCATCACCAGGTATTCATAGTGCCTGAAACGGGTACGGAATGCTGTTTTCCACTCGTCTCCTTCCCTGATACGAATGAGGTTATATGCTCCTCGAAGATCGAGTTTCGTAAAAATGGTTGCCGTCCCTAGCCGCTGAAAAAGTTCCGGAACCAAAGGTAAAGGGTAACGATTTTTAATAGTCACCCGATTAAGCTCCCTGTAGTCTATGCATGGCTGGAGAGTGTGGTCCTTCTTCTCCACAAAGAAGATACCGGCTCCGGCCGGGGATGTAGATGGCCGGATGAACCCTTTCTTTATGTTTTCGTCCAGGTAGGACTTGAGAGCTGCTAGTTCAGGCTCGGAGAGTGGGTAGATCCTTCCAAACGGAACTTCTGCCCCGGGTAGTAACTCAATGGGACAATCGTATGGCCTATATGGCGGAAGCTTATCTGCCCCCTTCCTACTGAAAACGTCCAGGAATGAGTGATAGGCCTGAGGAAGAAGGGTCCGGACGTCGGGTTCAGTTTCGGAATCCAGACTGAGAAGTGAGGGAACAGTCCCACCTCGGGGACTCAGGCAGTTATGACGACAATAGGGTGACTGGAATTGGACGACTCCGGTGGTCCAGTCAATGCTGGGGTTATGGGCCTGGAACCAAGGTAATCCCAGGATGATGGGGCAGAGAGGACATGATATGGCCTCCAGCCACAGACGTTCCTGGTGACCATCCAGGGTGCAGGAGAGAAGAGGGACCGTTTCATGGGTAACAGTCCCGGATTTGATGTGCGACCCATCGGCCAAACGGATCACTAGTTTATGTGTCTTGGGTTGAAGGGGAATGCGGTGCTGTACAACAAAGTCTAGGTCAATAAAGCAACTGCATGCCCCCGAATCAAGAATTGCTGGAACCGTAATACTCCCTCCGAGAAGCTGCAAAGAGAGGAAAATGGTGAGATGAGTAGGAGAACTGGGAAACTTAGACAGGTCCTTAGAGACGGTGGTCAAGCATTTACCGCGCTTCGCGGGGCACATCCTGACCATGTGACCGGGCTCACCGCAGTAGAGGCAGAGGTTAAACTGGAACCGCCGCTGTCTTTCCTTGGTGCTGAGAGAAGGCCGAAGCAATCCAATCTGCATGGGCTCGGAGGTGTCCTGCGGAGAGGAGGAGGAGGAAGTCGGGTGAAAGGGAGGCGGTGTCGGGTAGCTGGGAACCCGAGAAAGCATCCAGGTGGGGCGTAACTGCACAGAAGACCTTTCGGCGCGGCGCTCTCTGAGGCGCCAATCGATGGAGATGGCCAAGGTGCTCAGCTCCTCCAAGGTCTTAGGGATCCCCACTTGCGCCAGCTCATCCTTCAGAGGTTCCGAAAGTCCCATACGGAACTGAAACAGGAGAGCCGCGCTGCCCCAGGCTGTGTCTGAGCTCCAGCGCCGAAATTCAGCGGCATAGTCCTCCACTGGGCGGCGTCCCTGCTGGAGGTTGTGCAGAGTAGCTTCTGCGGTGGCAGCCAAGTGGGGGTCTTCGTACAGCCCCATAGTCTGAGAGCCCATGCCTGGGGTTCACCCTGCAAGAGGGAAATGATGAATCCGACCTTCGTGCTCTCCAGGGAAAACGTGCGTTGCTGCAGTCCTAGGTATAAATTGCACGCACTCCGGAAGACCTGGAACTTGCGCCGGTCCCCGGAGAACTTATCCGGCAGCGGGACTTTGGGTTCCGAGGGCAGGGCCACAATAGTACGGGCCGCAGAAGCACCGGAGGCCGGGGTGGTAGACAGTTCCTGCACCCGCTCTTCTAGCCGGGTGTATCCTTCTTGTAAATTCTTGATGGCTTGGGTGAGGCCTGCAAGATGTGCACACAAGTCATCCTTAGCGGAGCAGGTTCCCTGCGCAGGCTCAGTCATGGCTGCTCGTTTCTGTCACGTACCTGGTGGTGGAGTCTGTCTTGTGCAGGGAACAACCGCTCTTGCGCACCCGATTCAAGGACCCCTGGTAGTGTAGACAGAGGCCCAAGAGTGCGGGATGGCACGAGGGCTGGAGGGTTCACCGATGATGTAGTGAGGCTCCAGGAGACGTGCAGGTAGAAGGATGGTAGTACAGGCTGGGTCGGCAACTGGCAGGTAGGAAGGTACCAAAGGATCAGGCAAACGGGTAGTCAGAGTCCAAGCAAGGTTCGTTAACGGGCGGGCAGCAGAAGTACAAGGGAGCAGACAATCGGGTGGTCATGGATAGCCGGGGTCGGTGCAGGTAGCGGAACAGCAGGTCAAGACAAGCCTGGTCAACAGGAGGCAGAGCAAACACAGGAACAGGTATCAGGAGCTGAGGCTTACAGGTCATGGATGCTGTAGAACAAGCAGCACTTGTTGCTGGACTCTCCAGGATTAAATAGGCCCATTTGGCGCCGTTTCCGGCGCGTGCACGCGGGGGCGCACAGGCGCTTGCGAACGCGCACGGGCACAGACGTGCGCACCACCGCGGAAACACCAGAATTTGGCAGAAATGTTCCTTTTCCTAACACTGTCTCTTAGTTGAACTGGTGTTGCCGGAGGTGTCCATATCGAATTCCTGAGATATCAGTTTTAGGTGGAGAAAGAGTTTCTCTCCTTCGTGTAGAGAAGAAAAGGCATAATCCCGATTTTTGAAGGAAAATTTAACAGCCAATGGAAAGGACCACTTATATTTGATTACCTTCTCCGTCAGCACCGCAAGAAGGGGTTTCAAAGCTCTCCTTTTCTGTATTGTAGATGGTGCAAGGTCGGCAAAGATTTGAACCGGGTGCCCTTTACAGAGGATCTTGGCATTAATTCTGGACTGTTTCATGACCCCTTCCTTTATGGCATAAAAATGGGGCTTGACAATTATGTCCCTCGGGGTACCATCTTTTCGGAGGGGCCCCAGAGCTCTATGAGCCCTGTCAAGCTCCAAACGATGTCTAGGGGTGTCCGGTAATAGATTAGTAATCAAATTTTGTATTGCCTCAGGGATGTCCTTGATCTCCTCTGGAAGTCCTCTCACTCTGAAATTCTCACGTCTCGACCTATTTTCTAGATCATCAATTTTTGAAAGGGCCGCATCCAATTGATCCTGTAGGGAACCGATAAGATCTGAGTTCTGATTGGAGGTCGCTGCAGTGGAGTCCAGCTTGTTCTCAATTGCTTCAATACGAGCCCCCAACATTTGAAAATCTGATTTAATCTCACCCATAATAGTGGCAATCGTGTTTGCTAGCCCCCTCTCAAGGAGAGATGAGGATTTGTGGTAGAGATCCTCCACCTGTAAAGAAATGTCAGGGCCAGGAGGAATGGGTGAAGCTGGAGCCGAGCTGATAGGGCCCAGTGCTGGGGATGAGAGTTCCCCTTGGAAACGTCCCAATAGTGATTCTGTGGACAAAGGTGATGGCAAAGGGAGCTGTGTAGACCCTCCCTGAGGACCTGGGGTGAAAGTCAATAAAGCAGGAGAGAGTATTTGTCTGGAATCAGAACGCGTTACGTGACCTAGGCTCTCTGAGTGAGGGCTGTCCATGGCTCCTGTAGCTGCGACTGAAGTTGTCGCCATCTTGGGACCCCCTTGCTCTGAAGTCGCAGAAAAGAGCAGACTCAAATCTTTTCTTGCAGATGGTGCAGACATGCAGGAAAGAGTCTGCTTTGCTGTAGGGACCGGTACACCCGTTCTTCTAGCAAGCTTATGGGCTCTGTGGTCTATATAGATCCCAAGGATGTAGTAGGTTATCTCTGACCAACCGCTTGCAGCGGAAATTGTGGGGGTATGGCCCAAGTAAGATTGTTAACACTTCCAAATTATTGATGCAAGTCCTGTGGACATCCCAAGGGTCTTGGTGGGTCGTCTAAAGACTATGCTAAATTAATTAGGATGGTCACCATGCGGTTGTGTGATTTAGAAGGCCTTTAGGCCTTAATGGCGGCCATCTTGGTACACCCTGACTCCTCTGGTGCTGCTGGGTTGGGGAGTTTGGGGTCTCTGGGAGCTTCCCACATCACTAACCTTCACCCTAGATGCATGGGCCAGTTGATCTTGGGTGGATTAATCGTTCCCACTCAATTTGGTCCGCAGCTCTTAATCCGCTGTGACTGTTAGGCTGCCGCCGCGGCCATCTTGGGACACCCGGCGGTCCCCTCGATGCGGCTGGTGTGCTCGGGGGTCCCCCCACCACGCTCTTTAATGCTCTCTGAGGCTTGTGGGATGGTAGAGGGGAGAGGATCCCCTGATTGTGGCTCTCCTCTGCGTCATCTCCTCTTCTTTTAGGGCTTCGCAGGCGGGTGATGGTGCGGAGCTCCAGGTTAAGCAACCATCCCGGAGCTTCCGCACATGCACACCTCATAGTGACAGGGATCAGTAGATCTGGCATGCCCCCCTCACAGAACGGGGAACCGCCGTGTTTACTTCGGCGGTTCCCCGTTCCTCCTGTCTGTAAGGAGATCGCGGGTCTCCGGCGGACATCGGGTCCGCCCGACCCGCGGGCACGCTCCCGCAGTGTGCGGCGGCCACGTGCACGCGCCGCTCGCGCCCGCGGGAGGGCGCCCAGCTCGAGCCGAATGGGAGGACGTCTATTGACGTCCTCCCGGCATTTTAGAGCCGCGCTGTAGCCGTCATTCGGCTATAGCGCGGATGCGAGGTAGTGAATGCTAAAAAAAATAATAATAAATTATTATTCTTTTTTTTTTAAAACAGCAACATAGACGCACTTTTTATTTTTGTGCAAGAAATGCACCGCTCACACCAGCAGCAGGAACCTCTCCCTACACCAGTATGAGATTATTTTAGAACGCTAATCTGTCCTTCACAGCACCGACAGATACCTGTCCCTACTGCAGTATGAGATGATTTTAGAACGATAATCTGTCCCTCACAGCACCGACATTAAACTCTCCCTACACCACTATGAGATGATTTTAGAATGATAATTTGTCCCTCATAGCACCGACAGGAACCTCTCCCTACACCAGTATGAGATGATTTTAGAATGATAGTCTTTCCCTCACAGCACCAACAGGAACCTCTCCCTACACCAGTAGGAGATGATTTTAGAACAATATTCTGTCCCTCACAGCACCGACAGAAACCTCTCCCTATTCCACTATGAAATGGTTTTAGAACAATAATATGTCCCTCGCAGCACCAACAGGAACCTCTCCCTACTCCACTATGAGATGATTTTAGAACGATAATATGTCCCTCACAGCTCCAACAGGAACCTGTCCCTACTGCAGTATGAGATGATTTTAGAATGATAATCTGTCCCTCACAGCACCGACAGGAACCTCTCCCTACACCACTATGAGATGATTTTAGAATGATAACATGTCCCTCACAGCACCGACAGGATCCTCTCCCTACTGCATTATGAGATGATTTTAGAAAGATAATCTGTCCCTCACAGCACCGACAGCAACCTCTCCCTACACTAGTATGAGATGATTTTAGAACGATAATCTGTCCCTCACAGCACCGACAGGAACCTCTCCCTACACCAGTATGAGATGATTTTAGAACGATGATCTGTCCCTCACAGCACCGACAGGAACCTCTCCCTACTCCACTATGAAATGATTTTAGAACGATAATATGTCCCTCACAGCACGGACACTAACCTCTCCCTACTCCACTATGAGTTGATTTTAGAACGATAATATGTCCCTCACAGCATTGACAGGAACCTGTCCCTACTGCAGTATCAGATGATTTTAGAACGATAATCTGTCCCTCACAGCACCGACAGGAACCTCTCCCTACACCACTATGAGATGATTTTAGAATGATAATATGTCCCTCACAGCACCGACAGGAACCTGTCCCTACTGCAGTATGAGATGATTTTAGAACGATAATATGTCCGTCACAGCACCGACAGGAACCTCTCCCTACTCCACTATGAGATGATTTTGGAACGAGAATATGTCCCTCACAGCACCGACAGGAACCTGTCCCTACTGCAGTATGAGATGATTTTAGAACAATAATCTGTTCCTCACAGCACCAACAGGAACCTCTCCCTACTGCAGTATGAGATAATTTTAGAACGATAATCTGTCCCTCACAGCACCGACAGGAACCTCTCCCTACTCCAGTATGAGATGATTTTAGAGCACTAATCTGTCCCTCACAGCACTGCCAGGAACCTGTCCCTACTCCAGTATGAGATGATTTTTGATCAATAATCTGTCCCTCACAGCACCGACAAAAATCTGTCCCTACTGCAGTATGAGATGATATAAGAACACTAATCTTTCCCTCACAACACCAGGAACCTGTCCCTAATGCAGTATCAGATGGTATTAGAACACTAATCTTTCCCTCACAGCAACAGGCCTGTACCTACTCCAGTATCAGATTATATTAGAACGCTAATCTTTCCCTCACAGCGCCAGGAACCTTTACCTAATGCAGTATCAGATGATATTAGAATGCTAATCTTTCCCTCACAGTGCCAGGAAACTGTCCCTAATGCAGTATCAGATGATTTTAGAATGCTAATCTTTCCCTCACAGCACCGTCAGGAACCTGTCTCTAATGCAGGATGAGACGATATTAGAACGCTAATCTTTCCCTCACAGCACCAGGAACCTGTACCTACTCCAGTATCAGATGGTTTTAGAACGCTAATCTTTCCCTCAAAGCGCCATCAGGAACCTGTCTCTAACACAGGATGAGATGATATTAGAACGCTAATCTCTTCCTCACAGTGGCGGCAGCATCCTCTCCCTACTCCAGCACAAGACAATGTGACACGTGGCCCTACGTGACTCCAGCTCATATAGAGGCTGGGTCACATGATGCACTAGCCAATCACAGCCATGCCATTAGTAGGCATGACTGTGATGGCTTCTAAGGGCAAATGAGTGAAACGCTTGTTGATTGGCTGCCCTTCAGCTATTCAACAGGTGCCAAAAATAGTCTGGGTCACATGATGCACTGGCCAATCACAGCCATGCCATTAGTAGGCATGGCTGTGATTGCTTCTAAGGGCAAAAGAGTGAAATGCTTGTTGATTGGCTGCCCTGCAGCTATTCAACAGGCGCCAAAAAATACCCGAATACCGAACCTGATCCCAGACTTTTTTTAAAATCTGGGATCGGGTTCAGGGCATAGACACCCTAAAGTCCGGTACGGACCCGAATTTTACAGTCCGGGTTCGCTCAACTCTATCCAGGAAGCATCTCTTAAGGACAGGAAGTAATGTTAGAGATGGTGAGGAGTAGCTGGGGAGAGACACCGGTGTTTGGAAAGCTGTGAGGTTGCTGAACGCTGAGAAAATAACCACAAGGGTTGTGCTGAGACCCTGGGGTGAAGTCCCTTCCACAAACAGCGTGTGCCTGTGTATTTTTACATTTACATCATGCTGAAGACAAGCAGACTTTCTTGTATAATTTAATTTCTGAATGCTGCTGGAAGCCTTGTTTGATTTGCTTGCAAGAAATAAAAACCTATCTGTTTAAGTTTACCGTATTTTCACTCGGTCCTGTGGAGCTACAATCCCCCAAACATTACAACTGGTGGAGGATGCGGGCAGAGTGCATTTGCAGCCGCAAAAGCCATTTGAAAACTGACACTTAAAGATACAGTGTACCTATGGCATGTCTTGGGTGAAATCAGCTCAGACATTGCAAACAGCAGGGAAAGACATGGAGGAGGTCAAGGCACTTGCGCAAGCCACTGTGACACAGCAGCAAGCCTCTATGGAGGCGAACCATCGCTATGAGGAGGAGATGGCCCAGCAGCAGCAGGCCATGGCACTGGCTGCGGTGGCGTAGCAGGAAAATAACTGTTTGCTAGCTGCCCAGTTTTCTACCCAGCAGGAAGCCACACAGGCTCAAGTGGTTGCTTTGCAGGAGGCAGTGCAGCTTTTTGCTCAGGGACGGAAGCAAGCAGCCATTTGCCCTGACAACCAAATATCGGTGAGGGCCAGTCATTTCTTTCAAAAACTGACACCCAGTGATGATGTGGAGGCCTTTCTCACTACCTTTGAGAGGGTTGCAGAGAGAGAGAGGGGTGGCCCTGTGACCAATGGGCTGGCATTATCTCCCCTTATCTTACAGGGAACACACAAAAGGCATACTTTGACCTACCAGCCGAGCACATCAGTGACTATGAGTGGCTGAAGGCAGAGATCCTGGCCCGCCTGGGAGTGACCAGAGCCATTCGGGCCCAGAGGGTGCACCACTGGAGGTACCAACCCCACCGACCACCACAGTCACAAATGCATGAACTTGTGCAGCTTGTCAAAAAATGGCTGCAACCTGAAAAATTGACGGGCCCACAAATGGTGGAATGGCTGGTGATGGACCGGTATCTGCGATCCCTGCCAGATGACCTGCAGTGCTGGGTACGCCACAGAGACCCTGTTACCACAGACCTGCTGGTGGAGTTGGTCGAAAGATATTCCATGGTGGAGAACCTGCTCGGGCCTGCCAAACTTCAGTAACCCACACCAAGGACAGCAAGGCCAGCTGCAGTGCCTAGGAGGGAGACCATACCAGATGTTGGAGCCTACAAACCTGCCTAATCTTCTGCAGAACCACGGAGGTCGGTCCTTTTCCCAAGGATGGGCGACACAGTGTTGGCGGTGCTGATCCTGGGGGCATACATGGGCACAATGCCCACTTCAGGAGCAGCTGATGGTGTGCAGAGCTGGTCAGAGAGGCTCTTTCTATGTCCAAAGGGCATGTGCCATCCATCTTGACCTGGCTACAGGTCAGTTTGAATGTGAAATATGGGTGAACCACCTTCCTGCCACCTGCACTGTCCAGTTACAGTATCCTACCTTGCTCAATGCTCGAGAACAGGTTTCTGTTATTGATGGGGTCCCACAAATACCAGGTTCAGGTCAGAGGTTTCCTCATTTTGCGTTAAAGGGGATATGGTTTATCGAGTGGCTGAAAGCCAAGGGAAAACTGTGGAGCAATTGCTGGTTCCCCAGCCATATATGCGGATGCTCCTCGATCTAGCCCACAATGACGCACTGGGAGGACACCTGGGGTCTGAAAAAACAGAGGCCAGGATAACCGACAGGTTTTGCTGGCCTGGGGAGAAGGCCGAGGTCAAAAGATGTTGTGCATCTTGCCCCACTTGCCAGTTAACTGCCCCAGTGTCCCACTACAGAAACCCCCTGGTGCCCTTACCAATAATTGAGGTGCCATTTGAGCGCATCGCTATGGATCTCGTAGGACTCCTGGTAAAGTCAGCAAGGGGGCACCAATATATATTAGTTATCCTGGACTACACAACTAGGTACCCAGAAGCAGTCCCCTTAAGGAAAACTTCCTCTAAGGCCATTTCCCAGGAATTATTCCAAATGTTCTAGCGAATGGGCTTCCCCAAGGAGATACTGATGGACCAGGGCACCCGTTTATGTCGAAGGTGATGGCGGACTTGTGCAAATTGTTTCAGACCAAACAGTTGCGGACGTACGTCTATCACCTGCAGACCAATGGCCTGGTTGAGAGGTTTAATGAAACCCTAAAGTCCATGTTAAAAAGAGTGGTCCAGAAAGACAGGACGGATTGGGATATGTTGCTCCCTGCCCTGTTGTTTGCCATTCGGGAGGTTCCAAAAGCATCCATGGGCTTCTCACCATTTGAGCTAGTGTATTGGCGAAAGCCCCGGGGGCTGCTTGATCTACTAAAGGAAATGTGGGAAAGTGAATCCTCACTTGACAAAACCATGGTAGAGCATGTCTCCAAAATGCAAGAGAGGGTGGCTAAGGTTATGGTAAGGGAGCATTTGCAGAAGGCTCAGGAGGTCCCAAGGAGGGTGTACAACCAGTCAGCTAAAATTAGACAGTTTCAAGTAGGAGACCAGGTGGTTCTTCTGATACTCATGGTGAAGAGCAAGTTCTTGGTCAGGTGGCAGGGACCATTTGAGGTAGTAGAAAAGGTACACCAGCCAGGGAAGAGAAAGCCATACCAGATCTACTACATGAACTTGTTAAAACCCTGGAGAGACAGAGAACATGTGTCCACAGTGGTAGGTGTCCAATCAGGGGACCCTGCAGGAGTTGGCCTGGTGCAGGTTGCTGCTACCCTGTCTGGGCCCCATACCCAACAAATAAAAGAATTCCTACAAAAAATAGGGACATGTTTTCAGGGTTGCCTGATCTTACCAATGTTATCGAGCATGACATTAAAACAGAGATCATTGCCAAAATCAGGTTAAAGCCATATCGCATCCCAGAGGCAAATAGGAAGGCAGTGTCCGAGGATGTCATTGAAGAGTTGCAGAGTGAGTGGTCGAGTCCAATCATTTTGGTACCAAAACCCAATGGCACCCTGCGCTTATGCAATGACCAAATTTGATGCCTACCCGATGCCACAGGTAGACAAATTAATTGAGAGGTTGGTTCCTGCCCGGTACATCACCACACTGGACCTCACAAAAGGGTACTGGCAGATTCCCCTCACTAAGCAAGCCAGGGAGAAAATAGTTTTTTTCCACTCCAGAAGGCCACTTCCAGTATAAAAGGATGCCATTCGGCTTACACGGCTGTGTTCCAAAGGTCGATGGACAAAACATTACGCCCTCATCGACAATACACCTCGGTCTACCTGGATGACATTGTCATTTTCAGTACCAATTGGGAGTCCCATCTTCCCCGGGTTCAGTTAGTCGTAGACTCCTTGAGAAGAGCAGGGTTCACAATCAACCCAGAGAAGTGTGAAATTGGGAAGGGGGAAGCCAAGTACCTAGGGTACATTGTGAGTAGAGGGCTAGTAAATAGTGTTGAGTGAACCCGGACTGTAACGTTCGGGTCCGTACCGAGCTTTCAAAAATTGTTCGGGTTCGGTCCGGGGTTCTGCTATTTTACTCCACATGTTGAGAAGCTGCAGGGCAGCCAATCAACAAGCGTTTCACTGGTTTGCCCTTAGAAGCCAGATTGGGTTCCTCGTACACTGACGTCGTGACACTGAGGTCGAATATTTCTCAGACCCAGTGTACTACGTGACCGGTTAGTGTCGGTACGGTAATCATCCGTACCGACACTACCGAAGATTCCCGTTTGGTCACTTTGCGAACAACTAACCGACGGGACGTCGAAGAGTTGTACACCTCATTTTATCGTCTTGGGGCCTGGCTTGGGCTTGTTAAAAACTTTCGAGCCATGCCTGGGCTTGCAATGTCAGGCCCAAGTGAGTTGTGATAAATGATCGGGAGATGAGTGTTACATGGGATCCATGAACCGAAGGGGGAAGGGTTAAAGTGTGAAGAGACC
>BLSH010151069.1:144825-169028 GCA_018402905.1 Glandirana rugosa | reverse complement strand
CCATATGGACAAGGCAGTTTTGCGACCTTCCCCTTCGTTTATTCTGAAGGTGGTTTCTTCCTTTCATTTAAATGAGGATATTGGTTTTGTACAGCTTGTTACAAACTGATGTGCTGTACAGAGCAGGGGGATTATATGCTAAGGTGAGGATGGCCCCCTGGGAGGGGCCAACCTACACTTTTGTTTGTTTTGCCTAGGCTACTCCTAGTAGGATGAGCATAACCCCATGTGTCATAAGAATTGCTGCGTCTGTCAGTGAACTCAGAGAAAAGGATTTTACGGTAAGTTATACAAAAAATCCCTTTTTCATCAGCAGATTCTTGCAATATGGTCCCTTTATCATGCTTTCCAATCCCTTACACACTAGCTGACAGATCTTTAGTTTTCAGATATATATATCTTGACCCTTTTTTTTTTTTTTTTTTTTTTTTTTTTTTTTTTTTGAATATTTGTACCACGTTTGCTTTTTGCCAACCTGCTGGTACCATTTCAGTAAGTAAGCAGTCCGTAACGTTTAGGAACAATGATCTGGCTATGACATGGATACGTTTTTCTAGTCCATGGTTTAAAGTGATTGTAAAGTCACTTTGTATTCTTATTGGAATCCCCTCTGTTATAGCAAACTATATGTGCACAGTGTATGTGTTTGTTTAAAATGATGTAGCTAAATACCCTATTTCAGAGCACTGCTGTGCGGTCCTGTGACCTCCCATCGCTCTCGTCTGCCCATCTGAGGTCTGCAGCGGGTGCAGCTGAGATCACCCTCTGATGTCAGCCAGAAGGAGAGTGGCTGGAGGAAAGTGACTGCACAGCAGTGCTCTGAAATAAGGTGCTTAGCTGCATAATTTTTTTTTTTTTTGGATTATTGGCAAATCTTATTTTTTCAGATTACACAATATTTTTATGCAGATCTACAGTATCTTGTGAAATAAACAGTTTAGGTATCTTGACTATTGTGATTTGTGGATAGTATGGCTTGTCGTAGATTGTACAAATCTGTACACATACAGTATCTCACAAAAGTGCGTACACGTCTCACATTTTTGTAAGTATTTTATTGTCTCCATGTGACAACACTGAAGAAATTACACATTGCTACAATGTAAAGTATTGAGTGTACAGCTTGTATAACAGTGTAAATTTTCTGTCCCCTCAAAATAACTCAACACAAAGCCTAATTAATGTCTAAACTGCTGGCAACAAAAGTGAGTATACCTCTAAGTGAAAATGTCCAAATTGGGCCCAATAAGACAATTTCCCTCCCCAGTGTCATGTGACTCGTTGGTGTTACGAGGTCTCAGGTGTGAATGGGGAGGTGGTGTGTTAAATTTGGTATCGCTCTTACTCTCATACTGGTCACTGGAAGTTTAACATGGCACCTCATGGCAAAGAAATCTGAGGGTCTAAAAAAAAAAAAAAAAAAATGAATGGTTGCTCTACATAAAGATGGCCTAGGGAATAAGGAGATTGCCAAGACCCTGAAACTGAGCTGCAGCACGGTGGTCAAGACCATAACAGGACAGGTTCCACTCAGAGCAGGTCTCACCATTGTCCACCAAATTAGTTAAGTGCACATGCTCAGCGTCATTTCCAGAGGTTATCTTGGTGAAATAGACATATGAGTGCTGCCAGCATTGCTGCAGAGGTTGAAGGGGTGGGGGGGGGGTCAGCCACTCAGTGCTCAGATCATACGCCGCACACTGCATCAACTTGGTCTGCATGGCTGTCGTCCCAGAAGGAAGCCTCTTCTAAAGATGATGACCAAGAAAGCCCGCAAACTGTTTGCTGAAGACAAGCAGACTAAGGACATGGATAACTGAAAGCATGTCCTGTGGTCTGATGAGACCAAGATGAACTTATTTGTTTATTTGATGGTGTCAAGCGTGTGTGGCGGCAACCAGGTGAGAAGTACAAAGACAACAGTCAAGCATGGTGGTGGGAATGTAATGGTCTGGGGCTGCATGAGTGCTGCCGGCACTGGGGAGCTACAGTTCATTGAAGGAACCATGAATGCCATGTACTGTGACATCCTGAAGCAGAGCATGATCCCCCTCCCTTCGGAGACTGGGCCGCAGGGCAGTATTCCAACATAACAACCCCAAACACGCCTCAAAGATGACCACTGCCTTGCTAAAGAAGCTGAGGGTAAAGGTGATGGACTGGCTAAGCATGTCTCCAGACCTAAACCCTATTGAGCATCTGTGGGGCATCCTCAAATGAAAGGTAGAGGAGCGCAAGGTCTCTAATATCCATCAGCTCCGTGGTGATGTCTTGGAGGAGTGGAGCAGGACTCCAGTGGCAACCTGTTAAGCTCTGGTGAACTCCATGCCCAAGAGGGTTAAGGCAGTGCTGGAAAATAATGGTGGCCACACAAAATATTGATGCTTTGGGCCAAATTTGGACATTTTCACTTAGGGGTGTACTCACCTTTGTTGCCACCGGTTTAGACATTAATGGCTGTGCGTTATTTTGAGGGGACAGCAAATTTACACTGTTATACAAGCTGTACACTTACTACTTTACATTGCAGCAAAGTGTCATTTCTTCAGTGTTGTCACATGAAAAGATATAATAAAATATTTACAAAAATGTGAGGGGTGCACTCACTTTTCTGAGATACTGTATACTGCAAAAAGTCAATATTCATGAGTTTGACTAATTGGCAAGCCAGCTTATCAAAATGTTTTCCTATGCTACTCAAGTATATTAGCAAAGCAATGTAAAATAAGTGCCTTACAATGTCTTAGGTGCTTGTATTTTAAAGGAAAATTATAATTAAAATTTGATGTAGATGTATACAATGGTTGCAATCAGTTATCTGGGAAATGCAAAAAAACATTTCTACAGATTGTTTTGCTAGTTTAGAGGCATCCTGAATTATGCTAAGTAGGGTTAACTTTTTTTTTTTTTTTTGTACAATATTTATATTGAGTTTCAAAAGAGGATGGTACAATTATTTGCGCAGACGCAACCGCTTGTCATTTAACAAGGAGTATGTTAACACAATATTGAAGTACATAAACGTGTTGCAATGTAATATAAGCAGTCATGGTAAGCATACTGTATATATGTCATTATCGCTCTACTGGGTCAGGGCACAAATTGAGAGCACAAAACATCATAGCTGCATGATTTTAAACAATCACACTGTGCAACATAGCTTGCTATAAAAGAGGGGGTTCCAGTAATTATGCGCAATGACTTTATATCCACAGCAGCAGAAGGGCAGGGGCGGGGAGCAGATCGGTTCTCACATCACTGAGTGGGAGAGAGAAACTGCGGGATGATGGAGGCATGTAAACTGACCACGGTATCATGGATCAGTAGCCTTGATTATCGTGGTCAGCGCACTTAGGGAGGCAGAGGAACAGGCAGGATCAGCCAAGTATTTTAACCACTTGACCTCCAGAAGATTTTTTTTTCTCCCTTCATGATTGCCAATTTTTTGCGATACGTCGCTGCGTTACTTTAACTGACAATTGCGCGGTCATGCGACACTTTACCAAGGTAAAATTTGTTATTTTTCCCCACAAGTAGAGCTTTCTTTTGGTGGTATTTTGGTGGTAGACAATTTTGTGGAAAAAGTTCACTTTCCAAAGAGTCTTTCAGGACAGCACCCAAGAGATCATGGTTCTCCTCCAACAGGAAACACCTCACCATTCAGAACTCAAAAGGAGGCCTCCACGCCAATTCCCTTCAGTTTTTTGTGTTTCCTCCAGCTGGGAGGAACACCTCTGGTGAGGGGCCATGATTTCTCAGGTTTTGTCCTGAGAGACGGGCTCTCGCCTCTATTCTGGCTGCCTGGAGACACTGATCCTCCCACCCGCTCCGAGCTGGCTGGTTACGTGGGCTCCTTCTCCCCCTTCCGTGCTCGAGGAGAGCTTGTACCGGCGGAAGTGCGGCCCCTACTATGGTAGCAAGCGGCTTGCAGTGACCCGCCGTTCGCACGGTACACCGCGACGGCGGGTCGCGTCACTGCCATCTCTTTGGTGGTATTCGCTCTTGTGTGTTCACAGGAAGGGGCAGGCACTTCCAGGTTGGGCGCGCGGCGTCATTTCAGCCGCAAAGCGCAGGGGAAGAGGGCAGGGTCACCTGCTGCCTTCTAAAAGTGCCGGGTCGGCTGCATTTTTGAATCCGAAACCGGCTACAGCACGCGCTCGTAGTGCACTCTGCGATGGAGGAAAGAGGAGCGACTGCTGAGGGGGCAAGCCAAGGCACCAGCAAGGCCAAGGTAAGGGTCTGTGTACCTGCTTACAAGGCCACTTCTATGGGTTTTTACCCCCCCTTTCACCTCTATCCACTGGTATCCCCTAGGCTTGTGGGTGGCAGCACAGGGCTAGGCAGGGTGCACTGAGATAGCACTCCTCCCTGGATTAGGGAATCCTATAGGGGGCATTATTGGTGGGGGCTTGCGTGAGCACAGGTATAAGGTTCTTTTCCTAGTGCACCTGGGTGTTTTTGTACATTTTTTCTGCCAGCTGCATGCAGCTTTCTTATTGTGTTTTTTTTTTTTTTTTTTTTGTCCGTGTTTGTCCAAGCTAAAAGCCAAACTCAACCAGTTAAAAGATGATGTCCAGTTTTCAAAGACAAGTTGAGCGATTCTTGGACAAAAACTCTTTGCGAAGATTGTACTTCTAATATTGTCAAAGAGGAGTCCCCATCTTTTTGTGGCGACCTAGTGACAACAATTAGGGACGAGCTTAGGGCCACCTTCCAAAGCTTTAGGTCCAGCCTAGCGGAAGGACCAGGACCCTGACCCTCAAGGGAACCAGGACCCAGCAGCTGCTTGTGGGCTCTCAGAAGGACTCTTCAGTATCCGTGGAACTGGAAGGAGATTCAGCCTCTCAGGGGGCAGGATCACAAGACCAGGAGGATTCAGATGAGGAAGAAAATGAATCTGATGCGACTACTAAATACAAGTTGTCGCTTGAAGAAGTAGGCATAGAGGAAGAAAAATAACTCACATTACATGACCGCATGTATGCGGGATTAGGGGACTCTAAAAGCCGCACCTTTCCAGTTAATTCTGTTATTTCAGAGATGATTAAGAAAGAATGGCTCGAGCCGGAGAAGAAACCATTTTTTCCTGGGCCCATAGGTGGATATTTCCTTTTGAGGATAGTCCGGATGCTGTTTGGCACAAAGTTCCAAAGCTGGACTCTGCCTTTTCACGTGTGTCTAAGTCAACTGACTTAGCCTTTGAAGACATGGGCTCACTAAAAGAGTCCATGGACAGAGGATGGACTTGCTCCTCAGTAGAGAGAGGCGCTCAGTCATGATAAATTTGAATCCAGCAATGGCAACAACATGTGTTGCAAGAAACCTGGAGCACTGGCTTAATAGGTTGAAAACGCATATTCTGGCAGACTCCTCAAAACAGGAAATTCTGGACTCCTTCTCAACTTTGTCAGCGGCGTTGTCCTATATCACAGACGCCTCAGCGGAGTCAATTCACATGTCTGCCAGGTCAGCGGCTCTTACAAATTCGGCCAGAAGGGTCTTATGGCTGAAGACTTGGCCGGGGGATGCAGCATCTAAGAATCGGCTGTGTAGTATCCCTTTCGCAGGAGATTTGTTGTTTGGCACTGAATTAGATTCTATTCTTGACCGCACGGCTGACAAGAAGTAAGCTTTTTCGGTTAAGAAAAAGAAGGTCCAAACAAAAAAGCATTTTTTTCGGCCTCAAAAAGGGCAGCAGGAAAATGGGACGCAGGGGAAAAGGAAGCCATGGTCTTCCCAGAAGCCGAAAGGTAGGAATGGAGTCCCGGGAGTCCCTACGGGCCCCGGGAAATCGCAATGACTCCGCCCTCCCTGTGAGAGGAAGACTGCAGGAGATTCTTCCAAACTGGAGGGCCATAACATCCAACCAGTTTATTCTGAATTTGCTCTACTTGGGGTACGCAATCGAATTTTCGGAAGAACCTCCAAAAAGATTCCTGGTGACGAACTCCCCAAGGGATCTGGCCAGGGCTCTTGCCATGAAGTCACTAATTCAGGAACTGAAATCTCAGAGTCATCATTCCGGTCCCAAAAGAGTAGTTCGGTCAAGGGTTCTATTCCCATGTATTCCTGGTCCAGAAACCCTCAGGAAAGTTTTGGCTTATACTAAACCTAAAAGGGCTAAATCGATCAGTCGGGTACAGAAAATTTCGAATGGATTCCATCTTCTCCATAAAGAACCTACTATACCAGGGGTGCTGCATGGCATCAATCGACCTAACAGACGCCTACCTTCATATACCTATAGCCGCCAGATCCCAAAAGTACCTGAGATTAATGCTGAGGGAAGGAAAAAGAGTAATACACCTGCAGTTCAGAGCACTCCCCTTTGGCCTATCAGCCCCAAGAGTCTCCACCAAGGTAATGGCCGAGGCTCTGGCACCTTTGCGTCTGGAGGGGATCTCAGTGATTCCCTATCTAGACGACGACCTGTTCTTTGCCCAGTCCAAGGAGGGAGACACTTCTGCAAAACCTGGTCAGAGCTCGGAGTCATCTGGAGTCCATAGGATGGATTTTGAATCTCCAGAAATCAAACCTTATCCCTGCACAGGAGGTGATATTTTTGAGATACTCCATCAACTTGGTGGAACAAAAGATCTTACTCCCGAGAAGAGGATAAAACTGATGGAAGAGGTGTCTCTCTTGCAGTCAAGCAACCTCTTGTCCATCAGAAGGATTATGTCCGTCCTGGGGACTCTGACCTCGTCCATACCTGCGATCCAGTTTGCAAGACTCCACTTCAGACTGCTTCAGAGTTTTTTGTTGAGGGTCTGGGATCACCAACAGCGGTCATTGGATGTGCTGGTGAGGATCCCCACCCCGGTAAAACAAAGTCTTTGGTGGTGGAAAAACCAAGAGAGGTTCTCAGTAGGTCTGTTGTGGTCCTTCCCAGTCCAGGTAAGGCTGACGACAGACGCCAGTTCCTGGGGTTGGGGTGCTCACATGGGCGGTCAATGGACCCAGGGGTCTTGGTCCACAAGAGAGGCTGCATGATCCTCAAATTGGAGAGAACTAAAAGCAATTGAGTTGGCCCTGTTGGCTTTTTCGGGACAGGTCCAGGGACTCCACACGCAGGTTCTATCCGACAATGCCACTTCAGTGGCCTATATAAACAGACAAGGGCGTACAAGGAGCAGAGCCCTGCAAGAGCTGGCAGAAAATATTATAAGATGGGCAGAGCACCATACTCTATCCCTGTTGGGAGTCCACCTAAAGGGGTCCTTAAACAAAATGGCAGACTTCCTCAGCAGGAATCGGATTTACGAGGTGGAGTGGCGGTTAAACCCAGAGGTATTCCAGATGGTAGTCAGAAAGTGGGGTCAACCAGAGGTAGATCTCTCTGCCTCTCAGGAAAATTCCCAGATGCCTCTCTTCTACTCCTTCAGGAGGTCGGACACATCCCTGGGGCTAGATGCTCTAGTGCACAAGTGGGAGTTTTGCCTATGTTATGCCTTCCCTCCCTTTCAGTTGATACCTCAGGTCATAAAGAAAATCCAGAAGGAAGTGACAACAGTTATCCTCATCACTACTTTATGGCCCAAGAGGGCTTGGTTCTCAGCCCTTCTCCAAATACAACTGGAACCTTTTCTCCGTTGCAACAGGATCTACTAACGCAGGGTCCCCTATTCCACCAGGAGATAGCGAAACTGAAGCTCACAGCCTGGTTACTGAGGAACAACTGTTGAAACAGAAGGGTGACTACCCTCTTGTCAAGCAGGAAGAAGGTCACCAGAGCAATTTATGCAAAAAATTGGAGGGTGTTTTCGTCTTGGTGTACCAGAACTGGAAGACCGATGAACAGTGTTGCCTCGATCCTAGAATTCTTGCAGGAGGGGGAAGACAAGGGCCTAGCAATCAGTACTCTCAAGGTCCAGGTGGCAGCATTAGGAGTATTTCTGGAGAAGCCTGTTTCAACCAACCCACTAGTACGTAGGTTCTTCAAGGCCCTCACTAGATCCAGACCAGTGGTGGGCAGAGGTTGCCCGAAGTGGAACTTATCAACTGTCCTGCAGGCCCTAACCAAGGGACCCTTTGAGCCCATGGAGTCCGCTGCATTGAGGCTTATCACATTAACTGTCTTTTTAGTTGCTATAACCACGGCTCGAAGAATAAGTGAGCTTCAGGCCCTGTCAAAAAGGGAACCCTTTTTTTCTATTTTTCCAGACAGAATTGTTCTGAAAACTGACCCTAATTTCTTACCGAAGGTCGCTTCGGTCCAAAATCGAGCCCAGGAAAAAATCCTGCCTACATTTTGCTCTAATCCAGCAGCGAAGAAGGAAGAGGAATTCCATACCCTGGATGTTAGGAGAGCAGTTTTGTGTTATCTGGAAGCCACAAAAGATTTTAGTCACTCTGCTTTATTTGTTTCATATGCTGATACTAGGAAGGGAAAGCAAGCTTCTAAAGGAACCATTGCCAGGTGTTTAAGAAAGACTGTTATGGAGGCCTACTCTTTCGGGTCTAGAAAGCCCGGTAGGTATCCGGGCTCATTCTACAAGAGCTTTAGCGGTGAGTTGGGCTGAGAGTGCTGGTGCCACCCCCGAGCAGATCTGCAAAGCAGCCACGTGATCAAGTCTGATGACCTTTATCTGTCACTATAGGTTAGACCTCCTGACGGCTCAGGACCAAGCTTTTGGCAGGAAAGTCCTGCAGGCTGTTGTCCCACCCTAATGGGGGTAAGTCTAGTTTTTCCTCTTGGGTGCTGTCCTGAAAGACGCTTTGGAAAAAAGCAAGTTAGACTTACCGGTAACTTGTTTTCCAATAGTCTTTCAGGACAGCGATAACCCGCCCTGTTGTATTATCTGCTGTATACTATGACATAACTGTTATGTGTTTAAGCCGGGGCTGGAGGTTCTCTACAAACAACTGAAGGGTATTGGCGTGGAGGCCTCCTTTTGAGTTCTGAATGGTGAGGTGTTACCTGTTGGAGGAGGAGCCATGATCTCTCTGGTGCTGTCCTGAAAGACTATTGGAAAACAAGTTACCGGCAAGTCTAACTTGCTTTTTTCTGCTACAAGACACATCCAATAAAAAATTTACAAAATCAAATGTCTTCATTAATTTAGGCCAATATGTATTCTGCTATATGTTTTTGGGAAAAAAAATCCTAATTGTGTATTGATTGGTTTACGCGACTGTTATAGTATCTACAAACTTATGGTGACATAGTTATGGAATTTTTAGTTATATATATTTTTTTTTACTAGTAATGGCAGTGATCAGTGACTAATAGCGGGACTGCGATATTACAGCAGACAATTGGACACCGACACTTTTGATACTTGCGGAAACAGTGACACTAATACAGTGATCAATGCTAAAAATATATACTGTCACTGTACTAATGACACTGACTGGGAATGGGTTAAACGTCTAGCGCGATCAAAGGGTTAACTGTGTACTACCGATGATCTGCAGTTGTTGGCAGACATCCAGTGCCCGGCATCTGCAGATCAGCTTCTGCTGTGAATATTCACCGCAGAAGTGCGTCGCTGGCGCCCCCTGCAGGCAAAAGTGCAGAATTATGTATATGTGTGTTTCTGCAAATCCACCCGGTAGTAGTAAACTGTAGTAGCTGTGGGGTGGGCGCCAAGTGGTTAAAGTATACAATTTGACAAATTTACATGCTAGGAACAGGATCTTTACAACCGCTTTAAATCGGAACACCTGTCAGTTTGGTTTTTTCTTTTGCTTTTTCTGTCTGTTTTACTGAGATTCACTCTATTTGTCCTATTGATCGTTCTCATTAACTGTGAAAGAATCCCAAAGTCACGGTTGACATCAGAATACTTAGACCCCTTTCACATTGAAGAGCCCCTAAAACAGAGCTGAAGCACCCATTTTGCAGTGCCTTTGAAGCACTGCCCTTTAATTTCAATGGGCAGGGGTGTTTTTGGAGAGCCATTTATAGCACTCCAAACCTGCCCCAAAGATGCTGCTTGCAAGATTTTTTTACCATCCTGTAAGCGCACCGCCCGAGTGTGCACTCTTTGAAGTGAATTTGAAAGAGGAATTTGTGGGATTTTAAGGTGTCAAGAAAAGGTATATACTACTTCAATTTTTTATAAAAATGTATAATTATTTTATTAGTACAAAAACATGTATAGTGGACACGAGACAAAAAATAATAAGTGATTTACATATAATGATCATGGTACATTACATTACAAAACTGTTTTGAGTGTATGCTCTACATGTTTCGCCTTTATAGATTCGGCTTCTTCAGGAGCTTTTAAACACCAATTTTGCATTTATTTGTAACTTAGTACCAGAGATCTAGGAAAGAATATACAGAGCCACGGACACTTTTGAAGGACAGCCTTCCAGGGGGGTATTTGACAAGCCACAGAGGAGGTAAGCCACTGAGAGTGGTGTGTCCGCTCATCAGAGCCCGCAGCAATGCACTGCTGCGGGCTCTGATGAGCGGACACACCACAATTTAAAGCTGAATCTTCAGAAAGACCAGATCAAGTTTTAAAAAAGTCCCTGTATCCAGCTATTTGTACAAAACTCCGGAAGTGTTTCTGGGAGTGGAAAACAACACTGGCTACCTTTCATTGAAAACCTCTCAGTGGCTTACCTCCTCTGTGGCTTGTCAAATACCCCCCTGGAAGGCTGTCCTTCAAAAGTGTCCGTGGCTCTGTATATTCTTTCCTAGATCTCTGGTACTAAGTTACAAATAAATGCAAAATTGGTGTTTAAAAGCTCCTGAAGAAGCCGAATCTATAAAGGCGAAACATGTAGAGCATACACTCAAAACAGTCTTGTAATGTAATGTACCATGATCATTATATGTAAATCACTTATTATTTTTTGTCTTGTGTCCACTATACATGTTTTTGTACTAATAAAATAATTATACATTTTTATAAAAAATTGAAGTAGTATATACCTTTTCTTGACACCTTAAAATCCCACAAATTCTTCTTTCAAATTTACTGTTACTAATCAAAGAGGGAGATGGTGTATTATGTTAAAATATATCCCTGGAGACTTTCCAAAAAACTATGCTCTTTGAAGTGAATGATAAGCAGTTTTCACGCGCTTTACAGGTGCTATTTCTAGCACTAAAACGCCTGAAAACTGTCTGTGTGAAAGACGTCTAATAATGGAGAAATCTCCCCAATGGGACATAGATTGCAACAAAAACTGGCAGGGTTATAACCCTTCCTTACTCTATCCAAAATGAAAAAACAAGTTTTGCCTTTAGTTACACTTTAGCACTGGTTTCTGTCAGAAGGGTACATTGAATTTGTTAATGAAATTTCTCTTGATTGCTAAATCCATCCTTTTCATTTGTATAAACTAAGGTGAAGAGTGTGTGTGTTTATTATAGTTGCCTTCTCCCTTTCACTTGTGACAAACTTTTCCTGATCATCCTTTAATCTTTTATGGGGCAAATATGTTCTAACCGAGCCTTCAGCCCGATGAGCTCCTCCTTCCTGCAACAGGAAACACAATAGTCCTCCATTATAAATTTGTCAGTCTTACCTATGTGCCTCAGTAGTTTGTGATTCCTCCTGACCCACAGGAGCTGCAGAATATTTATTTTTCAGTCTCTCTGCTTATTGCAGGGGGACTCTCTGGCCAGCATCCCATTCAGCCCAGCGGGCCTTGGGAGGGCGAGCAGGGGCAGCAATTTTGACCCTAGAGCTCTGCCGGAGCTTTCAATCCTGCTGAGTGGTATGCAACCACCCCCCCCCCCCCCAGACTGTATCCAATCCGCTGGCATTTCCCCACTCGCTCCTGCACCAGCCATCGGCCACACGCTGGGGTTCTCTACTTTTTCAGAATAAGACCCTCGCTGCCTGTGCCCGCTTCCTGGGCAGCTTTCCCAGGAGGCCGACTTGGACGATTCTGAGTTATAGTCCGAGGATGGCTTATGCTCAGATTCTGACGAGAATGAGCCAGCAGGGGGCACACTATTCCCCTTGGAAGATACAGACAACCTTCTGAAGGCCATAGCAGACACCCTGGGCATCAAAGAGAAAAATGCAGAACCTTCATTAAACGATAAAATGTATAAGGGGCTGCAGCCCAAGAAACCCAGAATGTTCCCGGTCCATCAAACCCTCAAAGACCTAGTCAAGAGAAAGTGGGAAAAGCCAGAGAAAAGGCTATTTATACCGGCTGTGATCAGACACAGGTATCCATTTGCAGAGGAAGACATCAAGACTTGGACGAAATGTCCCAATGTGGGTGCCTCTCTTGCCAGAGTCGCAAACAAAACGGATTTGGCCTTTGATGATGCAGGGACTCTGAATGATCCCATGGACAAGAAGATAGAGGCACTGCTGAAGAGAGTGTGGGAAGCAGGACCAGCACATCTGAATCCAGCGACCGCTTCCACCTGCACAGCTCACAACCTGCTAGTCTGGCTGAAGCAGCTGCAGGAATTACTAGGAGACACTCCAAAGGAGGAGTTATTGAGGACAGTTCCCACACTAACCAGAGCGGCAGTTTTCTTAGCAAGGACCACAGCCTTAGAAAATAAAGCCAGAAGAGCCCTATGGCTGAAGTCGTGGGGAGGGGATATCGCCTCCAAGAAAAGGCTGTCTGAATTCCCGTTCACGGGAGATTTGCTGTTTGGGCCAGAATTAGAATCGGTTTTGGACAAGACCACAGCCAAAATCAAGGAGTTTCCCCAGACTAAAGAAATACTGGATAAGACACCTTTTCATCAGTCCAGGAGATTTGACAAGCTGGGAGCGAAAAAACTTTGGGGCAATGAACTTTGGGAACAGAACAAGTAGGGCAAGGAGACTTTATCCTTGAAACAAAAAACAATGACCGTCTCCAGGTGGGGGGCAGGCTGTCCACGTTTTCTCAGGAATACCTAGTGACCCCACCTCCAAGGGACAAAGATGAAGCAGAATCCTTTCTAGAGTCGCTGGAAACCTTGCTGACCTAGAAAGTAATTGTCCCACAGGAAGAAGAAAAATCGTGAGTTTATTCATTTGTTTGCAAGGAAAAAGCAATCAGGCAAGCTAAGACTGAACCTTAAACCGCTCAACAGGAGCATAAGGTACAAGAAATGCAAAATTAAATCTATTTATTTGGTCAGGAATATTCTCTCATCAGGGTTTTTTATGGCCATGATAGACCTGCAGGAGATGTATTTACACGTGCCCATAAAAAAAAAAAATCATACCTCAGATTTGCGATTCAGGAGCCAGCAGCCACCCTCCATCTGCAGTACACATATTTGCCTTTCGACATCTCTTCAGCACCCAGGAGATTTTCAAAAATGATGGCAGAAGCCCTAAAAGGCCTGAGGCTGCAAGGCATAGGTGGGGTGCCATAATTAGACAATCTGCTATTCTTTGCAGACACAGCAGAAAGCCTGGAAGCCAACTTACACACAAGCATAGCCTACCTACAGAACCTAGGGTGGTTAATAAACACTGAGAAATAGCAACTGACCCCAAGCCAGAGAGTGGTTTGCGTGGGCTATGTGCTAGTTTTGAAAGGGACCAAAATATTCCTAACGTTAGAAAAGACCAAGAATATCAAAGGCAATAACATCCCTGATGAGGGCGGAGCTCATGACTATCAGGTGGCAGTACTAGGACTGATGACATCCTCGATCCCATCTATCTCCTGGGCACAACTCCTTATGAGGTCTTTACAGAATTACATCATGACCAAGTGGGACCGGGGACCGATCTTCCCTAGAGAGGTATTCAGTTTTTTCGGTTGATCAAACAATCTTTACAATGGTGGCTCAATCTGCTTTGGGGGCTCTCTGTACACAGGGGATATGGGACTCAAAATGTCTCAAGCTTCGATGAACATAAGGGAGCTAAAAGCCGTGGAGGAAGCACTGAGAGCATTTCAACCAGCTATCCAAGGCAGAGATGCCTGGATTCAGTCAGACAACGCCACAACAGTGGAATACCTGAACAGGCAGGGGGGTACAAAATCTCCTCAATTGATGGACCTCACAGAAATGACTCTGGCTTGGGCCGAAACAATCATCAGATCATTCTTGGGCTGACACACTGGCAGATTTTCTAAGCAGGAAAACCATAGACAGAGTGGTCGTTAAATCAAATGACATTCTAATAGATCACGCAGGTCTGGGGAGTGCCCAAGATAGATCTATTTGCCTTAAAAACTAACACGAAGCTTCCAAGATCATTTTCTCTGGATCCTACGGACGGCAGCACCGGAATAGATGCATTCAGTCAGGACTGGTCATTCCAGCTGGGCTATGCGTTCCCATCAACCGCTCTTTTACCGAGGGTAATCAAAAAAAATCAAAAGCCAAAAGTCAGCGGTGATACTCATCGCACCGCATTGGCCACAGAGAGCGTGGTTCAGTCATCTGAGGAATCTCAGCACTCGACCACACCAAACACTGCTTGACCGACCAGACCTCCTTTTGCACGGGCCAGTCAAACACCAGGCCTCCTGAAAGGCTGAGACTACAAGAAAAAAGGACTGTCTGACAGAGTGATCAATACCATCCCAGCCAGCAGAAAACCAGTGACCAAGGCTATTTATGAGAAGGTGAGGAAAAAGCTTGTCGCCTGTTATGGGCATAAAGGGAACCCTAACAAACTCATACCTGCATGCCTGGATTTCCTACAGGAAGGGTCGGACAAAAAAATTGCACAAAGTACTCTAAAGTACAGTCGGCAGCACTATCGTCCTTTCTGGATGTCGGACTAGCAGAGGACCCACTCAGAGGTTCCTACACTCACCAAAGAGAGCCAGACCCATGAAAGTCAGCAGAAGCCCATCATGGGACCCTGTCCCCACAGTACTTAGAGGATTCCTCTCTCCACCATTTAAACCACTAGAGAAATGCTCAGATAAGCATCTCACGCTAAAAACTGCACTCTTAGTAGCCCTAGTATCGGCTAGAGGAGTGAGTGAGATTCAGGCCTTATCTTCACACAAAGTAATCCTTTCGCCAGACCCAGAGTTTCTGCCAAAGGCCATTTTCACAGGACTCAGAAGGTGGTTATCCCATCTCTTCCAACGTCTATGGACAGCAAGAAAAGAGATGCATACAACAAGCTAGACATAAAAAAAATACTAATAGCTTGTGTTGTGAGAACCAATGCCTGGAAAAGGACCACAAAAGTATTTGTCCTTGCGGGAGTGAACAAGGGGAAGCAGACCTCAAAGAGCATCATGGCCAGGTGGATAAAGCTAGCTATACAGATGCCTACCAGGCTCAGGACCTTATGGCTGCGAACATGGTCAAAGCCCACTCAACCAGAGCCTGGGCAACATTGGCTGCAGAGAAGGCAGGGGCAATGCTGGAGCAGATCTGCAGGGCCGTGACATGGTCGAGCTTCAGTACTTTTGCAAAAGCGCTACCGCATCGACCAGTTAAGGCCAGGCATTTGGACGCAAAGTGCTCCAGGCCTTATCCCCACTCTAGTAAGTATTGCTTGTGATATCCTCTCGGATACTGCCCTGGAAGATGATTTGAGAGAACAGAGTTGGGTACCTGGTAACACTTTTTTTTATAAGAAGTCTTCCAGGGCAGCACTTGTTCCCACCCTGGGCGATAGTACAAAGGATTGTGGAGATATGTTGCCTTACTGAGCGTTCTTTCGGTGCTATAATAAAACTGGGGCGCATAGGTAAGACTGACAAATTCATAATGATGGACTATTGTGTTTCCTGTTGCAGGAACAAGGAAAGGAGCCTGTCTCTGATACTACCCTGGAAGACTTCATAGAAAGATAGTTACCAGGTACCTAATTGTTTTCCATTAATATATTTGAAAATATATATATATTTTTCCATCTCTGGTAATGTATTTTAGCTGCCCTGATTGCTCTTTTGTATTTCAATAGGTTTTTTTCTGTTTCAATCTTTTTATTGATAAGGATTTTGTCAGCCAAATAATACAACTGATTATCAATGGTACAATCGGAGCAAAGGAAAAATAAGACCATAATACATGCATCAGAAAGGCACATTTGGGATAAGACATATGAAGCAACCAATATACATTAAAAATAGCCCTCGTATAGCTCTCCGTTTCGTTGGTGTTGTGTGTCCTTGCGTAAGGTTATCTTTCCTGTTAATGGCTTGAGATCATTTTGTTGGTATTTGACATAAGATCCCTGCTGCAATTGTCTAAGAAAGCTATAACCTAACAAATTGTGCGTGGATCTCCTCTACGCCTATGTAATCTGAAAACCACATATGATCCCCTGGTGTTCCACTGCCGGCCCACCGTGGGTGTGTGTCTATTTCACTAGGGGATGCTCAACCCCCAGCCCTCGAAGGGGGGTGGGGAGTTGAGTATGCAAAATACCATATAAACCATCACATTAAACCTCAATCTCAAAATCCAGTTTAGAACTTTGTAGATAAAACATACTAGAACAAATATATAAAAAAAAAAAAGGGATCAAAGCGGTTAAGAGGAAAAGAAAGAGAGAGAAAAAAAAAGGGAGAGAAGGAAAGAAAAAAGAAAGAGGACTCCGAGCTCCGACTATCCGTATACAACTTAGAGATAGTTTGTGGATCATTGATCAGATACTGGATCCAGGGGTCCCAGAACCTCTCAAAAGCCTTCATTTTATCTTGTAGTATCGCTGTCAAGCATTCATTTAACATAAGCCAAGAGAGTTTACTTTTTAATTGATCGAATGGTATGACTGCTAATTTCTAGTTTCTAGCCATTGTTATTTTGGCTGATGTAAATATGAACGCGATAAGTCTTTTTTGATATTTGGAGGCTTGTTCAATTTTACCTCCTATTTCAATAGTTTTTATTGTACTAACAAGTTATTCTCATATAAAGTACATCATTAGAAAAACAGTACCATCAGATACTCAAAGCAATGTAACTACAGAGAGATGCGCTTCCTTCAAAAATTCAACATCTTTCTCTTTTTTTTTTTTTTAAATGCTGATGTTGACCCTTCCTTTTATATTTTTATTTTTTTTTTTGTTTACAAGCGTTTTTATTGGAAGGTTGCATAAAAGAAATGAACACATGTTACATGCCATAAAGAATATTAAAAATAGTGGTCCAAAGTACATGTTAATTCACAAGACATTCTTAACATCAGTACTGAGCAGATTTTCAAAGACATCAAACTGGACAGCATAAACTCTTATAGAAGTGATTGATCCCATAGATCCCATTTTTTATTAAAGATATGAATAGAATCTTTTAAAGTGTGGTAATTTTTTTCTGTATGTTTGATAGTATTCATTCTCTGTAGAATTTGTTGCCATGGGAGTGAAGAGGAGTTCCAGTTTAAAGCTATCATCCATTGTGTAGCATTACATAGTGTGTGCGCTAAATTGTTCTGAGATCTAGATAAATTTGGGATCTTGTTATACAAAAGGCATATTTGTGGAGATAAGTTGATATGATTATCTGCAATCTTATCTATAATTAAACCCATATTGGTTTAAGATGTATACATTCCCAAAAGATATAGAGTAGTGTGCCGTGGACATTGCATCCTCTAAAACAGTTAGGTGAGGCCTGTTGATAGTATGTGTGGATTTTGTACGGTGTCATGTACCATCTGGTGATAAGCTTTAAAGGAGTTTCTCTAAAAGCAGCTGAACAGGCACTCTTGTTAGATTTATGATCATCTGGGACCATTCTTTTGGCGAGAACGCGCAACCCAGATCGTCTGCCCATTGATTCATATATTTAGCTTTTGTTGAGAGAATAATTTCTAGAAATTGAATATAAAGAATTGTGATTTGACCTTTTTGTCTAGGGGCCGTTACACATAATTTTTCAAAGATATTACTGACCGGGTGTATGTTTAGGGCGTAGTATTCAGAGAAGAAGTTCTTGATTTTAAGATAGTTTGGATATTCTGAGCTAGGGATTTTGTATTTTGTCTTTAGATATTCAAAGGTGCAAAATATATTTTGTGGAGATAGGGCCTGTATGTTTGTGAGATTTAGATTTATCCATGTGTTAAAAATATTGGGATTTTCAAATGCTTGCTGAAAGCGGGAGTCTCCCAGGAATGAGGCCAGTGGGGGAGGAAATGAGGAAGTACATAAACTTGATCCATATTTTTCCCATAATTGTAAGGATTGAGTGACTATTTTATTATGTTTAGCCAAATCATTATGGTGTATCGAGGGACACCATAACAGCCCTTTGAGGTAGTATGGGTGAACCGAGTATTGTTCGAATGTTATCCATGGGATCCTATTGGCGTCAGCATACCAGTGAATAGTTTGTGAGAATCTAGCTGAAAGGTAATAATGCCATATGTTGGGAAGACCGTATCCACCATGGGGCTGAGGTCTGTATAAGACCGCATTACTACACCTAGGTTTTCTATTTGACCATACAAATTTATTTATACAACGTTGTATATATTCTATTCTGCCCTTGGGAATTAGTGCTGAGAGAGCTCGGAAAATATATAATAATTTGGGCAAGATAATCATCTTTATAGCGCACAATCTGCCCAGAAAAGAAATATGATATGAATGCCAAGTGTTAATAATGTTTGTGATTTTATTAAAGAGGGGATTGTAATTATTATAAGCTAATGTATTAAATGAGGGAGTTATATTGATTCCCAGGTATTTGAATATATTTGGACAGTATTTAAAGTTAAATTTTTTTAGGTGGGGGATTAGGTTTATATCCGTGTTTATGCCCATAAACGAGCACTTGTTAAAGTTTACACCCAAGCCCGATATTTCTTGAAATGTTTTAAGGTCAGAGGCTAATGCTGTGATAGAGGGGATTGGGTCAGTCAAGAAAAGGAGAACATCATCCGCATACATTGACAATTTAAAGGTTTTGGGGCCAATTGTATATCCCTTTATGTTTATATTTTTCCTGATTGCAATGGCAAGTGGTTCGATTGCAAGGGCAAAAAGTAGAGGGGACAGTGGGCATCCCTGTCTCGTCCCCCTTCCCAGAGGAAAGAATTTGGAGTTGCAGCCGGGTAATTTGATTCTTGTTTGAGGGGAGTGATATAAGGCTGAAAAGCCGTGAATAAATTTATCTGGAATGCCGAATCTGGGCAGTAGTCTGTGTAAATATGTCCAATCAACACTGTCAAAGGCTTTATTTATGTCAAGGCTGAGTAGGTAAGTGGGTTTTTGTTTTAAATTAGCATCTTGTATTATATTTGAGACAAGTCTGATATTATCAGTTATTTGTCTGTTAGGAATAAAACCAGTTTGATCTGGATCTATCAAGGATACAATGACCGCCGCTGGTCTATCCGCAAGGAGCTTGCCAAAAATTTTTATGTCGTTATTTAATACCGAAATAGCTCTGAAGTTTTGAGGTAGGGAGTGATCTTTATCCGGTTTCGGGAGTAAGGACATATTTGCCAATAACATATCATTGGGAAATTGGCCTCCTTGAAGAATATGATTATATAGTTTGGTGAGCCAGGGTGTGAGAATGTGTGAAAATTTTTTATAGTAGATGGAAGAGTAACCATCTGGGCCAGGGGCGGTTGAGGGTTTTAATGATTTAATATTGTTGACTTCATCTTCTGTGCATGGTACATTAAGGTATTCAATCTGTGCTTTGGATAGTGAGGGAATAGGGATATTATCCAACCATGCTAATGCGTCTTGATTTGGTGGGGATGAAGGCGTGGAAAGAAGGTCTTTATAATATTTTGTGAAGATACCCAATACTTCCTGAGGATGTGTGGTTAAGTTGTTGTTGTTATCTTTTAATTTGTATAGGTGGGAAGGGTTATTATGTTGATTGAGTTTTCTGGCAAACATTGTGGATGTTGTGTTGCTATGTAGAAGAAATTTAGATTTGGAAAATCTAATTGCCTTCTCTGTATCAGATGAAAGCAATAGATCAAGTTCTGTCCTCCTTTTGAATTTGAATTGTGATATTAGGGTCTGAGGAAGAGCTGAGTTTATTATATAGATTGTTTAGTTCTATAGTAAGATCTTTGATCTCTTTAGTTCTTGCTTTCTTTATGTTAGTGGCTAATTTTATACATTGACCTCTCAAGACAGCTTTATGGGCGACCCAAATTGTAGGTAAAGACATGTCTTCTGTGTTATTAATGGTGAAATATTCTTTAAGTTTTATATCTATTTGATCTCTGATAGTGGAGTTTGTCAAAAGAGAGTCGTTGATTCGCCAGTTATAGGTGGTGTGTTCTAGGCCTATGTGTGTGGTATCAAATGTAACCATTTGGTGATCTGACCATGGACAAGGGTGAATGTCAGCTCCAGGGGAATTTGCAAGTAGGATAGGGGTAGAATAAATATAGTCAAGTCTTGCATAGCTGTTGTGAGGGTGTGAGTAATACGTATATGATTTACTACCAATATTATGCGCTCTCCAAGAATCAATCAGTTGATGTTCATTTAACGAGCGAGTGAGAGATTTGGCAAATGCTTTTGAAGAGGGTGTTTGGGAGCTTCTATCTAATTAGATTAAAGTCTCCTCCTATTATGAGGTGAGGGGAGGATAATTTGTTGAGTGTATTAAAAAATTCTTTGAAAAAAGTTGCATGCGCTTCATTTGGTGCATATATAGATGCTATAGTGATTGGTTTATTATTTAGGGTACCCTTTATTATAATATACCGGCTATTGGGATCTCTGAAAATGTTTTGGACATCCAGGACCAGGGTATTACGAATAAACACCGCTACCCCCCTTACTTTGTTAGGGTAGGTGGTAAAGTAGTGTTGTTGAAAGGTTTTGTCGAAGTATTGAGGGTGATTTTCTGTAGGGAAATGTGTCTCTTGTAATAAAATATCAGCACTTAGTCTCTTAAAATGTCTGAATGCTTTCTTTTATGAGGGGAATTAAAACCCTGCACATTGTGCGATATGACTCTCAATCCCATTTATGGTGGAGTAGTTGAAATATATGCGGGTGATTGAAGAGTGATTGTTTATCTTTCTTACTGAACCTGTGTGATATGAAGCTGATCCATAAGCTGATATTACCATTTGAAGAAGCGTATAGGGAGGTTGCTTCTTCTACTTGATCGTAATGTAAGAACTCTATGTAACCACTGAGATAAAATGTGATCGTGATAGGGATTATGAATAATGCTAGAAAGCTGTGAAGCCCATGTAAGGAAAGGCATGGTGTGGTTTTAGGAATGCAAGTTACAAACCTTCCAGAACATTTTAAAGGATGGAAAATATGCAAGATAAAACAACAAAAAAAAAAGAATATTTCTATCCTAGAAACATGGATCGACCAACAGAAACAACCACGGTGTGGACTACAATGTCCACAGTACGACCTCAGTCTTCCCTGCATACCTGTGGGAGGACCACGGAAGAAAATCATTCCGAACTCAACCAGAAACATGGTAAGTCGAAGGGAGGACCAAGGCCGCTAGGGGGAAACAATCATGCACGGATGAACATGCAATTGATATCTTATTAAAATACTATTATATAGAATGAAGATAATGATTTACGGTTACAATGCCCAATCCTACCTGTCAGGATCTAATATTAGGTACCGAATATAAAAGGCATAGGTTTCATTACAAATGGGTTAAAAGCTATATAACCGCCGCTGAGAAAGAAAAAAGACTGAATTATATAGTAGCACACTCTCTCATATAGATTGTAGAGAAGGGGAATATAGATCTCCATATGGATCATGGCTAAGATTCCCACGATGAAAAAGGTGTATAAAGTGTAGCATCTATATTCTCAACCATACTCTGAAAAAGCCCTACTTTCTGAATAATAACTGGGCATAAAGTTACACAACAATGACCTCTTGTGACGAAAATAAAAAGTGTTGTCAAATGAAAACCCAAACTCTGTTTCTTACAATTATTTTGTCTTATGGTGATGTAGTTAATAAAGCTTCTGTCATTACCACATAACCAATTATATAACATCACTAAGGGTTATCACCAAGTCATAATAATGAAATCACATGGTGTGGGGCACCAATCAGGGAGAAATAGGTAATAAGAAAGTCAAGAGGCACCACACCATAGACTTAGATGTGCCAAAAAGAGAAAAAAAGAAAAATTAAAGTAGATTAAGATAGAAACTTATGAAACTTGATCCCTGAATGGTTGACGCCATCTTCTCTGATTTCCTCTGACAAATGTCGTATTCCAGATGGGGGAGGATCTGGCTGTAACAGAGGGGGCGGGGGGCAGAGATTGCTCCATTAGGCTCAGTTTGATAAGAAGTTCTTTACCTTCCGCCAGGTTGAAGACAGTGTAAACTGTGCCGTTGTGTGGGATTGTAAGTTTAAAGGGGAACCCCCATCTGTACCGTATTCTGGCACTTTGTAGGATCGATGTAACCTCCATCTTACGTCTTCTCTCCAGTGTTGCTTGTGAAATGTCAGGATATATTTGAATCCTGGAACCTTCCAGTTCAATGTTTGGGTTGTTTCTGGACGCCCTCAGTATATCTTCCTTGGTGAGAAAGTCCTTGAGGCACATTATAATGTCTCTTGGTGGTTTTTCAGGTGGAGGTTTGGGTCTAAGAGCTCTATGGATTCTGTCACAAGTGAAATCATTTACATCTTTATCTGGTAGTTATTTTTGGAAAATTTTTAAAGCTGCGGGCATCAATTCCGTTATGGATTCAGGTACTGCAGATTATTGCGTCTATTTCTATTTTCAAGGTCCTCCAATTGCGTCTGCACATACGCAAAATTCTCTGAAAGGGTCTCGAATTCTCTCTGCAGGTCATTATGAGCCAAGGAAAGTTCATTGTGCTTGGTTTCAAGAACGTCCGTTCTGTTTCCAAGGGCGGATATTTCTTGCGTGAGAGCGTTCGTTGATTTTGTTATTTCTGTTTGGAACTTATCAGCCAACTTCTCATAAATAACTGTGAGACTGGCATCCAAGTCCTCTTTAGTAAGGTGAGGTGTGTACTCACTGTCTTTTCCAGTGGGGGTTTGAAGCTTGGATGATCCGGAGGAGGAGGCCTGGGCCTTGCCGCCATTGTGTGTCATGCTTCTTTTCTGAGCCGAACGGAGAAGGTAATGTGTCAGGTTGTGCTGTTGTGGCGGCTTTTTAGGGCTCGCTTTCTTGCCTGCAGGCATGCACAAGGTCTCACACACAAGAGTGTGTGAAAAGTTGGTGAGATGTATCGCTTTGTCAGCCTGCGGGGTGATTTTTGCAGTTCAAGCCTGGCAGAGCTCCGATCAGATGCGACTGCTCAGCTCCGCATGCGCCCCCCCTTTTATATTTTTAAAGCACAGCCTTTTTCATTATGTATTTTTTTTCTTATTTAACCACCATCCCCTTCTAACGTTTGTCCTTTTGTTTGTTGCCCAGTAGAATGCAATGACTAATTCCATTTAATATTGCCTTAAAACACTCCTGCTTTTTTTTAGTTCTGTGGTAAAAGATTTTTTTATCCTATTTAGTATCCTGTAGTATAGAGCACAGCTTAGTAAAGTTGGCTCTTTTGATATTCTGCATTCAGCTCTGTGTTTGGATTAGAAGGTCCAGTAGAGCATTATTCTAGCTGTGGCCTCCACCATTTTAATGAAATTGTGCTGCATTAGGTTTAAGAAATGACAAACCTTAGTTGAGTGTGCAGTTCAATCTGTCCAATCAATATTAGGATAGTTGAAGTCCTGTCATAACATTTCTCTGCCTCCATGCCATCTCTGACTCTGAAAGAAGATGGGTCACCTCGTCATCCTTAAGTTTAGGGGGCCTATAGCATGCACCCACAAATCATTTGCCATTTACTTAAAGCGGAGTTCCACCCAAAAATGGAATTTCCGCTTTAAGCACTCCTCGCCCCCTTACATGCCACATTTGGTATGTCATTTTTGTGGGGGGGGGGGAGTGTGTCCCCAGCTTTCAGAGGGACTTCCTGTCCCTCTTTCACCTTACGCCTCTGGGCCGCCTAGGCGGCGACTCCTCTCCTCCTAGGCGGTCCCTCCCTCCTGGCAATCTTCTGGGACAGGTCCCAGAAGATTGCCTGGCTACTAGGAATGTGCAGCGCGACTCGTGCATGCGCAGTGCGTGCCCGGCCGTGAAGCCAAGTCGGGTGCCCACACTAGGAATGGCGGGGCTGTCGGGAGGAGGGTGAGACGAGCTGGACCAGGAGACAGTTAAGTTACTGTTTATTAAAAGTCAGCCGCTACTTTTTGTAGCGGCTGACTTTTAACCACTTCAATACAGGACGTTTATACCCCCTTCCTGCCCAGACCAATTTTCAGTCATTGGACACAGCCGGTCACATGGTAAAGAGCCAATTTTATTGGCTCTTTACCCTGATAGAGGGGGGGAC
>BLSH010151069.1:124379-134603 GCA_018402905.1 Glandirana rugosa | reverse complement strand
TATATATACATTTTTTTTTTTTTTGAACTGGATGGACTTGTGTCTTTTTTCAACCTGACTAACTATGTAACTATGAGCTCACGGCGCGCTGCGGCTGGATCCTGTGATCATTATGATCACAGGATCCAGCTGAGCAGAGATTGGGATACGGGCGCAGTGACTGGCCCTCCTGATCATGTGACGGCTCTGTCCAATCACAGCCGTCACATTGTAAACAGAGACAAACGTCTCTGTGACAGTTCTCCCCCCGCCGAGCTCAGTAAGAGCTCAGTGCGGGAGGGGGGAGCTGCAGCTATGTGACAGCTCTCTGCATGATGATGATTTCATGCAGAAAGCTGTCACAGATCGCCCCCCACACAGTGCACCAAGCACCACTGAGACCCCTGTCCCCATACACATCAGTGTCTCCATAAAACAGTCCCCAAAACATCTGTATGTCCCCCAATCACATCTGTCACCATACACAAAACCTCTGTATGTCCCCGTCACATCTGTCAGTCCCCAAAACATCTGTCCGCCAACACCAAATAAACTCAGATTTGGGTTATTTTTACCAAAGAAATATAGCAGTATCATTTTTGGTGAAAATTTATGAAGAGAAATTACTTATTTGCAAAATTTTATAACAGAAACGAAGAAAAATGCATTGTTTTTGAAAAATTTCAGTCTTTTTTTAATTTATTGCGCAAAAAATAAAAAACCCACAGGTGATTAAATACCACCAAAAGAAAGCTCTATTTATGTGAAAAAAATGTCATATGGGTACATCGTCGCATGACCGCGCAATTGTCATTCAAACTGCAACAGCGCTGAAAGCTGAAAATTGGTCTGTGAAGGAAGGGGGTTTAAGTGCCCAGTATTGAAGTGGTAAAAGCACGCAAGTGTACTTCGCGCAAGATTTATCATCGCACCTGGAAGGCCTATTTTGCCTAGTGTGAGGCGGGGGGTTGGAACCCTCGCTCCTACGTTGTGTCCCGGGTCCTGGCTTTTTTGCAGCAGGGCCTGGATAAAGAATTGGCATTGAATACGCTCAAGGGTCAGATTTCGGCTCTGCCGATTCTCTTTCAATGGCCTTTGGCGTCACATTCGTTGATTCGTACATTTGTACAGGGTGTACGCCATGTGGCTCCTCAGATACGGTCGCCTTTGGCGCAGTGGAATTTGAATTTGGTGCTTTCTGTACTGCAGAAACCGCCATATTAGAAGATCAGGGATATTCCCTTACAATTGCTGTTGCAGAAGGTGGCATTTTTGGTGGCTATTACATCCGCTAGGCAAGTGTCTGAGTTGGCAGCGTTGTCCTACAAGTCTCCGTACCTAGTCCTTCATAAGGACAAGGCGGTCTTGCGCCCTTCTCCTTCGTTTCTACCGAAGGTGGTCTCTTCTTTTCACATTAATGAAGATATTGTTCTTCCTTCATTATGTCCACACCCGTCGCATCCCAAGGTATTTGAGTATATTCTTTGGATGTCGTGAGGGCTTTGCGGGTGTACTTGGCGGCTACAGCTTCCTTTCGGAAGTCCGATGCATTGTTTGTGCTGACGGATGGTCCGCGCAAAGTACTGGCAGCTTCGTCGGCCACTGTTTCCCGTTGGATCAGACAGACCGTGACCCATGCGTATACTGTTCGGGGCAAGGTACCCCCTTTTCCAGTCACGGCTCATTCCACTAGGGCAGTTAGCACTAACTTGGCTTTTAGACACCAGGCTTCGGTGTCACAGGGGTGCAAGGCGGCCACTTGGGCCTCGGTGCACACGTTTACTAAGTTTTACAAAGTTGATGTTTCAACATCCGCGGGTGCTGCCTTTGGCCGCAAAGTTTTGCAGGCGGCGGTATAGGCGCGGCTGGCGCCTCCTGAGAGGACTCTGTTGGGTACAGTAGTTGTTTACCCACCCCTCTTACTGACACAGCTTTGGGACATCCCCACTTGTCAATGAAGGGCTGCATCTGTCAGTGAACGTAAGAGAGAAAGGGATTTTATTAAAACTTATCGTAAAATCCTTTTCTCTTAGTTCACTGACAGACGCAACACCCACCCCTCTGTGTTGCGTTTGTACGCCTTGTTACGAACTGATATGCTATGCACAGCAGGGGGGTTATATGTTAGAGTGAGGACGGCCCCCTGGGAGGGGTCAGCTTGCTTTCTTTCTATTTGCCTAGTCTACTCCTGGTAGGATGTGCATATAACCCACTTGTCAATGAAGGGCTGCATCTGTCAGTGAACTCAGAGAAAAGGATTATACGGTAAGTTTTAATAAAATCCTTTTTTTTTTAAGGATGCTCCTTCCTCCTCCTGACTTTGAGAGAGGGTCCAGTGACATGCAACAGACACTCAATTAACTAGATATCCCAATAAATGTATGTATATATATATATTTTTTTTTTTTTGCCTGTTCTATGAGAATGGATTTCATTTGCTGCCTCCTATAATTGCAGGCTGCTTTTTTGCATAACATTATATGCTAAATGTCCTTCAGAAAGCATTAAAACTCCTACACCTTACATACTGCTTCTGTTTGATGTTTGGCATGGAGTGATAACCCAATTAGAATTCATTTTAATATCTTGCCCAAAGCCTATGGGTGGGAAGCCCAAAGCCTGATGCAACTAGTGGCTTCACCACTGAAAGGCAGGACTGATGGAAGTTTGCTGGAAACTTGACTATATGCTATTTCAACACAAATTGCTTGTTGAAGGAGAGCAGGCAGCAGCAATCTGCCATGTCCTAATGGGTGCACTGCACTACCCAGCAGTAATTGTGTGCCAAAAAGTAGAAATGCCCCCCCCCCCCCAACCCTGCTTAGGAAGGATGCAGTCCCCTCAGTTTTTCCTGTTAAGAATGATACTTTTATTGCAGACATCAAGACCCTAAATGCAAAGAAAGTAGAAAACAAAGTACTACTCTAAGCAAAGGTTTCATGATGTGGTGGCAAAGATTGCAGGGACAGCAAAAGTTGCTTTTTATTTTAGAATCATTTGGATTTTTTTTTAAATGGTTATAGTTTATATGAAGTATTTAATTTAATCTGAAGCCAATAACTATTATCTCTTCTAAATAACAGATTGTCTTAATTAGAAAACAAATTTAGGCTCCCCCCACCCCTTCAGGATTTCTAACTTCTTAAACGATAAAGTCACTTTTGTGGGAAGAAAAATAGGCAAAAGAATTTACAAGTTTTACCTTTTTTTTTTTTTTTTTGTTTTTTTTTTTTGTTTCTTTCAAACTGCAGTGCTGTACTTTCTGTAAAATTCAATGCTATATTGCAACCTGGAGGCGTTGTATACACAGCTGGTGTACAAAGCAGCCCAAGAAATATCTTTCTGCTTGGGTTAAGAACTCTGCACCAAGGCCCATTTCACACGAGAGGTTTGATCAAGTCCTTCTGTCTGTTTTTCAGCCATACCCAATTGACCCTTCATTCTCTTCTATGGACAGTTGGATGCAAAAGGATTTATGTCCATTTAAACTCTGCTACCTCCATCAGTGGATCTGTTCCCCTCCGTCTGGCCGGATCGGAGGACAGTCGGGAGTAAACACAGCTGGCCCATTTACATCCAGCTGCCCATAGAGCAGAGCAGCTCTGTCTGTCTGCTCCACTCAGCAGGCGATAAGTGGACAAATCTGCTAAGCAAAACTGGATCTGGCCCATGTTAAAGAGGCCTAAGGTGGAAGTCAGGGATTTGGCATCCTCTCATCCTTCACTTCTGTGTCTGGGAGATCTGTAAAAAAAATGGAGGGAGCGTTGCCACTGGAACAGGAAAATGCAGACCTGTTTAAAGGCATTGCCAAAAGTTCTAACACTTCCCTACTTATTCGAGTTGGAGCAATTTTCTATGACAGGAAGTGATGGGGGGAACCTCACAAACTGGGACACAGATGTCACAAAAGCTGAAGGTCTAATTCTTCCCTGTTTTATTCAAAACCAAGTAATAAGTGTTGGCTGGAATAATGCTGTAAAATCATTACTAGTCAAATGCGAAAAGCATATCATCTAGTGGTGCACCGAATGGAAATTTCGGTACCGAAAATGACAGTTTTTTTTTTTAAATATTTATATATTTTTTTGTTTTGCTTTCAAATATAATGTTATTAAACTTCCACTGTGCATACAAAGCCATGTCAGTCACATCAGGACAGAGCAATTCACAGGTAAAGTCAATACAGAGGTAGGCAACTGAGTACTATACATCTTGAGTGAACATCAGATTGTCTCCGAAGGACTATCTGAAATATCATATAGTCCTCGTGTCATCACCTGAGCTCTCGAATATGGTCCCGTTCAGTGAAATGAGTATCTCTGTCTTGCATGCACTTCACACCTTTTCCTTTTACTTAATAGTATAAGGGGGGGAGGGAGGGGGAGGAAGGGGGATAGGGGGATCAGGGCAGGGCAGGGATGGGTTGAGTTGTGAACTGTTGGAGCAGCCAGGAAATGGGTATCTGAACCCAAAAGGGCTTTCCCCTCATCTGAAAGAATGAATTGGTTCCATAGTCTCCAAGTCTTGGTTTGCGTCTCTTGTTGCTGATTTGTCGTGGATACCAAGTCTTCTAGTTTATTGATGTCCTCTACTTTACGGTACCATTCAACTGGTGTCGGGGGGTGTCTGGGACTTCCAGTGTAGGGGAATGCACGACTTACCCGCGTTTAAAAGGTGGCGGACCACCGATTTGCGGTAGGTCCGTGCAGTGACTGTGGTGACGTGTTGGACAACCTTTTTAACGGTTGCCCAATATAGAGCAAGTTTAGGGCAGGACCAGAAGATATGTAAGAGGGTTCCCCTGTCTCCCAGGCATCACCCAACAGAGGTCAGACGTGGACGGGAAGATTTTTTTGAGTCTGTCTGGAGTGAGATACCACCGTGTGAGCAGTTTGTAGTTGGTTTCTTGGATTTTAGTACAGATGGATGATTTCAGAGAGAAGGTAAGTATAAGTTGGAGCTGGGCAGGTGTAAAGTGGCGATGGAGGTCCAACTCCCATTTTTGTATAAATGGGAGCACTGGTTGTATAGGTGGGTCATTCAAAAGTCTATACATTTTGGATAGGACCTGCGTAAGGTCCTCGTCCCCTGAGCATTAGTCTTCAAATGGAGTGGGTAGCCTATTGAAGCATTGCGGGGCGGGAAGTGAGCTAAGAAATTGTCGTATTTGCAGGGCCGACCAGAACGAGAGCCTATATGGGCCCTCTTTATTTCTCAGGGTCTCAACTGAGGGCCAGGAACCCCCATCTAGGAATTGCAGAGCAGTGACCCGCTTCTCTTGTGTAAGGTGCCACTCTAATGGAGTATTCAGTCCGGGAGGGAACTGGGGGTTAAAATATTTATATTTTTATATACAATTGTCATATGCAGCCTGCCTGGGCACTGGCAGACGGCACTGATTGGTGCTGATTGAGTGGCACTGATTGCATGCACTGATAGGTGGCACTGGATGGTACTGGCAGGTGGCACTGATTGGCACTGACAGGTGGCCCAGGATGGTACTGGCATGTGGCACTGATTGGTACTGACAGGCAGTAGTGGATGGTGCTGGCAGGTGGCACTGATTGGTACTGACAGGCAGCACTGGATGGCACTGGCAGAAGAGATCAGTAGATGCACAGAGCACACTGCTTGTACGAGCCACTCTGTGCATGAAACTGTGACCTAATTACACTGGAATGCAGAGAGAGAATGAGCTTCCAGATTTTCACTGAGATCGGAGGTGGGTGGGACTGAACAGCTAACACCCACACATCCTGCCCACCTCCCTGACATCAAGTTGAAAATCTGACACTTCTCAGCATTCTTTGCATTCCAGTGTAATTAGGTCACAGAGCGGCTCGTACAAGCAGCCTGCTTTGTGAATCTTCTCATCTCCCACATCCATTGCGAGTATGTGATGCACACATACCCTGCAATGGACGGTACCCGCCCCCTTTTCGGTATCGGCCGGTTCTTTTGTTTCGGCCGTTCCTTTTGTTTCGGCCGAAACACCGATTTTGGCCGAAAATGACGATAATTTTCGGCTGCCGAAATTTCAGTGCACCCCTAATATCATCCAATGAGGAACTCTGCACCTGAAATTCATGACCCATGGGTGATACTGCTACCTACTGGGGGATTAGTCACTAGGCACAAAAAAGGCACAGATGCCAGCACTTGGGGGCAGTTACCACTTTGATATCCTGCTTAGTTTCGCTTTCATGGATAAGGATGGGCGGCTTTCATCATCCATTGATACAGGAAGTCCTAAACCTTCCGTTTTTATGCTGGCACTTACAGGGGAATTAAACACTGCTATGCAAAAAAAATGTAGCTTGACCTAGGTGAATAGCTTACATTATTATTTTTATTATAAAATACAACTGGGCGCTGCTCGAGGCTCTCTTGATACACTTGGTGTGCTTTGTTAGCCACTTTATAGGTCCTGGGTTGTGATGCACTTGTTGGCGTGTTTCTTAAAATGGAGTTCCGTCCACCCCTCCAAAAATTAAAAGCCAGCAGCTACACATACTGTAGCTTTTGACTTTTAATAGGACTCTTACCTGTCCTGGAGTCCAGCAATGTCGGCATCACAGCTGATGTTTCCATCAGCTGCCAGGTGCTGCTGCCACCATTGCCAGTAATGGCTGCCACCATTGCCAGCAGTGAAGCATGTTTCGGAGGCCATGAAATAGCATAGCAAAAACCCCCCAAAATGACCCCATTTTGGAAAGTAGACACTCCAAGCTATTTACTAAGAGGCACGTTAAGTATTTTGCAGATCTCACTTTTTGTCAAAAAGTTTTAAAATTTGAAAAAAGAAAAAAAAACATTTTCCTTTTCTTTAAAACAAATGCGAGCTGCAAAATACTCGCCATGCCCCTTGTGCTGTCTACTTTCCAAAATGGGGTCATTTGGGGGGCTTTTGTGCTACCTTGACATTTCAGGGCCTCAGAAACCATGATGGCCAGTGAGGAGTAAATTCCCCATTTTACGCCAATAGAAAGCCTGAAGGCAATGATAAGTTTTTGGGGTTCTGGACGCGGCTAGGCTCCCAGAGAGTCAAACACGTGGTATCCCTGTACTGGGGAGAATCAGCAGAATGTATTTTGGAGTGTAATTTCACATATACCCATGGCATGTGTGAGCAATATATCGTTTCAGTGACAACTTTGTACAATTTTTTTTTTAGTCGTTTTTCAATCACTTGTAACAAAAAAATAAAACATTTTTGCTAGAAAATTACTTTGAACCCCCAAACATATTTTTTTAAAGCAGAGGCCCTGCAAATTAAAATGGTGAGTGTTGCAATTTTTTTTCACAAAGTATTTATGCAGGGATTTTTTTTTCAAAAACAGTTTTTTGAATGTTAATGCACAAAAACACACTATATTCCCCAAATGTTTGGTGAAATCTAAACGATGATCTCATGCTGAGTACAGGCGGTCCCCTGGTTACAAACAAGATCGGGACTGTAGGTCTGTTCTGTTGAATCTGTATGCAAGTCGGAACAGGTACATTTTTTAAGTGTAGCTCCAGCCAAAATAACTATTTTTAACCACTTGCCGACCGCCGATCGGCATCTGACGGCGGCAAAGTGGCTGGTTCCCGCAAAACGCCGTCATACGACGGCGGCTGCGGGAACGAGTTTAGTGAGCGTGTGCCGCCGGAGGCGCGCCCGTGCGCTCAGTGTTCGGGGAGGGCCAGGGAGCAGGTGCGGCGGCTTCGATTGCCGCCGGCTACCCGCGATGGCCCCCCCCGGAGCGGAGGTCCGTGTATGTAAACACGGACCTCCGCTCTGTGTGAGGGGGAAGGGCTGTGATCACAGCTTTCCTGTACGTGAAGGCTGTGACCACTTCCCTTCCCCTGCTAGGGCAGTCCCCATACAGTTAGAACACGCCCAGGGAACATAGTTAACCCTTAGAGCGCCCCCTGCAGGTTAACCCCTTCACTGCCAATGGCATTTACACAGTAATCAGTGCATTTTTATAGCACTGATCGCTGTATAAATGCCAATGGTCCCAAAAAAGTGTCAAAATGTTCCGACATGTCCGCTGAAATATCGCAGTACCGCAAAAAAATCGCAGATTGCCGCCATTATTAGTAAAAAATAACAAAAAAAAACCCCAAAAATGAATTCTCATCATCCGTAAACGGGACCACTTTTGCGCAAACCAATCAATAAACGCCGATTGCGATTTTTTTTAATCGCAAATATGAGGAAGAATATAAATCGGCCAAAAACGGTGAAAAAAATGTTTTTTTATATTTTTTTTTTGGATTTGTATTTTAGGAATAAGTAAGAGATTTGGGTTTTTTTGCAAAATTGTTGCTCTTCTTTTGTTTATAGCGGCGATCAGAAATGACGCAGCGGTGATCAAATACCACCAAAAGAAAGCTCTATTTGTGGGAAAAAAAGGACGCAAATTTCATTTGGGTACAACGTCGCACGACCGCGCAATTGTCAGTTAAAGCGACGCAGCGCCGAATCGCAAAAAGGGCTCCGGTCCTAAAGCTGGAAATCCTTCCGGGGCTGAAGTGGTTAAGCTTTTTGGATACCACAGGGAAGGGGTAACACCCCTATAATGTTTGTTTTGCTGTCTGAGCCCCTGTTCAGGTGATTTCACCTCACTTCCTGTGCCAATGATAATCAGATTTTGAAAATTTCGGGTTGTTGTGGAAACAGACCTTGGTGATAAAGCTTCAGTGGAGACACCTTTTTCCCATAATAACTCTTACAGGAGCTAATTTCCCTTCCTAGGGGGAGATTTCCTCTCACTTCCTGTTGTCTACCTCCGTTTGTAAGTAGGGGTCATTTGTAAGTCAGAAATTTGTAACTAGGGGTCCGCCTGTACATAGACACCAAACATGCTTTAAAAATTACGCACACCCGTGCAGCGGCAACAAACTATACATTTTTGAAAGCCTTTACAGGTTACCACTTTAGATTTACATAGGTCTGCTGCTAGAATTACTGCCCTCGATCTGACATTTTGCGGTGATACCTCACATGAATTTTGCAATTGCTGTTTACATACGGCACAAGATCGATGCTTGCTTTTTATTTAACAATAACAGTAAAGGTTCCAGGTTTGAGTCTCTCAAAATGCAGTGGCATCTTTGGAGACCTGGCTGTTATAGCTGTACCCTACGCTAACACTCCACTTGTGTATGGTAGCGTTTGAAACAGTCACCAATGCAAAGACGAGACTGGCCAGGACAGGAGGGACAAAAATAACAGGTGTCACGCCTGTATCCGCGTCAGCAGACACATTTTTTTTGTGTAGCTCGGTTTGTAGGGGTACCATGAACAACATATAGAAAATGCAGCTCATGCAGCCTGCTCACTGCATTTAATTTGGGAAGTTGGGATGCAGCACCATCTGGAAACAGAAGGGCTGTGATGATCTCTTCCTGGAATTTAAGGAAGGATCCTGGCGCTTTTTATAGCACATAATCGTTCAGCAAAGCCATTTGGAATAAATATACAGACCCTTTTTTTATACCAGCGTCTGCCCTTACGGGTAACTAAGTACGGCACCAATAACTGGTTGTTGAGGTCCACCCCTCCCATATTAAGGTTGTATTCGTGGACACAGCGAGGTTCTCCACAACACCAGTCGCCGTTTGAATTTAGACTGCCGTGTCTGCGTGACGGGAGGACAGAACGAAGACATTCTTTGTATCCCTCCACATCACTGCGAGCAAATTATTACTTCTCAAGCAGGCTCTCTCCGTCCGTCTAAGCCGGGATTCTACAAGCCATTGGGGAAGCCCTGGCGATTAGATGCCACATGCACCAATTGCTTGATTAACCACTTCCTTACTGGGCACTTAAACCCCCCTCCTGCCCAGACCAATTTTCAGGTTTCAGCGCTGTCGCATTTTGAATGACAATTGCGCGGTCGTGCGACATTGTACACCCATGTTACAGCGTGCTGGCGCGTTAACAGTAAGTTTTACGCTGTCGCGACTTTGGACTTTTAACCAGACCCGTCCTCCCCCCAAATTCACGGGTCATTCCTTCACCAATTAGTTCGTTAACCACGTACACCGTAGATTAGCGGTCCCGAAGGGGTTACCGAACATCTTAGGGCCGAATCTGCCTGCCTCTCTCGGACGAACTCTTCATTATTAAACGAGCGTCACTACACCTCCCTATGTTTCTTACAGAAGCAAGACAGGAGGGCAGTGCGTCTGTGCCGTCAGATTTAAGTTTGCCGCTGACCACAACACCTCTTGGAGCGACACAGGTGCTTATGT
>BLSH010151069.1:95974-124213 GCA_018402905.1 Glandirana rugosa | reverse complement strand
TTACTAGTAATGGCGGCGATCTGCGATTTTTATCGGGACTTTGATATCCGGGCGGACATGTCGGACATTTTTGACACTTTTTTGGGACCAATGACATTTATTCAGCGATCAGAAATTGAAATGTCCACTGATTACTGTATAAATGTCATTGGCAGTGAAGGGGTTAACCAGCAGGGGGCAGTGAAGGGGTTAACAATGTTCCCTGGCTGTGTTCTAACTGTGGGGGGGATGGGCTGGTCGGGACATAACAGATCTAACTGATCCCAGTGACAGGGATCAGTAGATCTGTTTGTCCCCTGTCACAGAACGGGGAACCGCCGTGTTTACATCGGCGGTTCCCCGTTCTACTGCTCTGTACGGCGATCGCGGGTCAGGAGCGGACATAGAGTCCGCCCGACCCGCGGGCACGCCCCCGCAGCGTGCGGCGGCGCGCGCGCGCCGCCGCCGCCCAGAGCGCGCAGGGGGCGTGTAAAGGGGCGGACGTCCATGGACGTCCCCCCGGATTTTCAGGTCCGCGCTGTTGACGTCTTTTGTCAATAGCGCGGACCTGTAGAGGTTAAAAAGTGGCACGCTTGTATAGTTATTGTCCACGAACAAGTGGTACCCCTTTCCGAATAAGGGTGACACCATGTTCCAAACAATCTTGCCAGTGCTCTATATGTAGTCTGGGCAGTTGTGGGCTCCACGTGACTCTCTTGATCCTCGTAAACCATAAAACTATATGTATAGCCTTTGGCCCTGTCAGAGCTTATACATCTTGACCCCGTATCTGGCACGCTTGCTGGGGAGGTACGGTTTGAAAGCAAGACTTAACAGAAAATGTAATCAGGGACTCGTATACGCAGACAACTTCATGGGGAATAAACAAGGCTGCGAATTGGTTGAAGTGGTTTACAAGGGGCCTAATTTTGTGGAGCTGATCAAATTCAGGGTTTTATTTCCTCTTTGTTCCTCATTATTACCCTGCAATATAAAAGCATAATAGGCTAGTATACATCCCATACTAGTCTATTATGTGACACTTAACTGCGTTGGAAGTCCGCGCTGTCCCCGCTCCAGGAAGCGTCCATCTTTGCCCCTCTTCCTTCCGGGGCCACAGACTCAGGTTCTGGGATTTGCTGGAACTGCGTGACGTCACTCCCACGCATGCGCGCGAAAGCCGCCAATTGCTGCACGAACTCAGTGAAGAAACGGCATATTCACTGCACATGTGCCTGTTGACGTCGGCACAGGCAAATATTCTGTATATCTCCTAAACCATGCCTTATAGGCTTACCTGTAGGTTAAAGTGGTTGTCAAGAGTTGACAACCACGGTAACTATGCTCATGAGGAGGGAAAGGCCCACACAGGTCTTAAATTATTCTAGAACCGTCATAGTTTTCCAGTCTTTGGCAAGTGACAAATGGGGATTAGTGGAGATGAGTTGACCAGCATACAAATTGCTTTGGTCCACAATAGATCTATAGAGAGCTTCCATGAAAAACAGCAAATAGAATTCAAGTGACATAAAATCAACTGTTTCCACCTGAATTCCGGGTTGGCCAGTGAGTGGAGGAAGTACGGGCGCTGCATCATTGGTGGGCTGACAATTAGGGCTTGCAAATGTGTCAGAAGGGCTCTGCGGGCCTGTCTTTGCCTTGGTTGCTGCGGGACACTACTTGTGCTAGCCACCGCATCAGGTTGAACTGCACTTATGAGACTCGCCACGTCACCAAGTGTTACTGCAGTAATGGTTATATGACCAGGATGTACTAGGCCGCTGGTGCTTGCCAGTTCACCAGAAGGATGAGTGCCACTAGTACTGACTCTGATCCATACGAGAGCCCTGCGGTTCTTGCACCTCAATAGCAGAACGGGGTCGGGGACACCTGACCTTAGCAGGGACCACAGCTCCCTCGTCAGAGCTATCTTTCAGGGTGCTGTTACTGTGTATCTACAGGTTCGTATACTGAGCCTGATTCTGACAGTGAAGCTTCCCATCGCTCTCATCTGTCATGCTTAGCAACGTGTAGGCCTCTTCCCCTGTGTACCTCTGATTGGACATTTTGGCCTCTAAATTTATAGGTACACTTGTGTGACTCACAGGCAAAAGAGTGCACCTGGTTGTCAGACTGCAGCAAAACGCTACCAAAATAACTTGTCCGCAGATATCAGGTCTGACTCTACGAACACTGCATTTACGTGTATTGTGCTTTGTAAGTGACACCGATCTATTGATTCTGCACTTGGGTGGGCTGGGCTCAACAGAGAGGCTAAACGCAAATGCTAGCAGGCATGTGGGCTGATCCCGCCAATGCTGTGTTTTTTTTAGAACACTAATCTACTGGGGACCCTAATATTGATCTGATCAGATCACAGGTATGGATCTGTTCAGATACTATATTAGTAACGGACCTATCTAGTGTGTGTGTGCATGTCAGAGTACCTGACGCTAATCTGACCCTGGGGGGGATTGGCGCTGACCTTAACTTGGACTAAAACCTAACTAAGGTCAGGCGATCAGGGGTTAAAACCTATATAAGGTAGATACGGCGGGTAACCTGATGCAAAAAAACTACCTAACTAGCGTCACCCATGACACTAATGCGGTGATCACAGGTGAAGGGGCAATGAAGGGGTTAAAACCTATGGGGGGGATAAGGGGGGGGAGGGGCAACTATACTTACCTGGGCCTACTACTACCTACCCTAACACGGATAAGTGACACAAGTACAGTGATCAGTGAAAAATCTGATCACTGCATTCAGTGACAGGAATGAAGGGGTTAACGGGGGGGGGGGGCAATCAGAGGGGTAGAAAGTGTGCCTATGTGTATTGTGTCAGTGTAGTTTTGTGCAACTCATGTTTAGATGTCTCCTCTAGCCACGCTGGAACTGAAAAGGGCTCCAGGAGGTGAGGTGACATCACTTCCTCTGCCTGTGTTTACATTACATAGGCAGAGGCGGCATTTCATTCGCCAGGACCGATCACCAGGTCCAGACCAAAAATTATTGGTCTTGGCCTGTTGATTGATCAGTTCTGAAGCAAATCCGACCGCCCCAGGTGCACACGCCCCCACCCCCAGGGCGTGAGCGCCATCTTTATACGGCGATTCCCATAGTGCTGCCACTTTGCAGCACTAAATCTACGCGACATGGTAGGCAAGTGGTTAACCACTTGCCGACCGCGCTATAGCTGAATGATAGCTACAGCCCATCTGGCTAGTTCTGGGAAGCTGACATATGATGGCCTTGTGTTTCTGGGGCATGAATCTGGAAATGTCTGTGATGGCTGGGTCCGCAGGACCCAGCGCATCATGAATCGGGGTAAAGGGTCCTTACCATGTGATCACTCCGTCCAATGATTGAGCGATCACTTGCCCACAAACCGGGATCATGCCTGGTTCAGCTCACGCTGCTGCAGTGTTTCTCTCTCCTCTCCTCACACGCTGTATCGGCGTGAGAAAAGAGAGAAACACCGCAGCAGTGCAAGCTGGCACGCCGGCACTGATGAGCCTACAGTGGCTCATCAGTGCTCATCAGTGGCCCTACAGTGCACATCAGTGAGTGCTCATCAGTGCCACTACAGTGTGCCATTAGTTCTCATCAGTGCCACCCTATCAGTGGATCCTCATCAGCGCCCGTCAGTGCTGTTAAAATGCATAAAAAATGAATTTTCATTTTCATTACACATTTTCCAAAAACGTGCATGTTCAAAAGACTCATAATGCCTCATAAAATATACGTTGGGTGTTTGCTTTCCCATATGGGGTTATTTTGTGGGTGTTTACATTTGTCCTGGTGCTCTAGGGCCTTCAAAAGTGTAATAGGTAGTCAAGAAGTTAGATGGTAGAATTTATGCTCCTAGAACACTTGACGGTACTCCTTGCTCTATATGTGGCCAGGCTGTGTAAAAGTCTAACACTTGGTATCACCATACTCAGGATGAGTAGCAGAATGTGTTTTGTGATGTAGTTAAAATTATGCATATACCATGTGAGAGAAATAACCTGTTAATATGACAATTGTGTGTTGAGGGGAAAAAAAAATTCATTTTGCAAAGAATTGTGGGAAACCATTACAATTCCAGAAAACTCACCATGGCTCTTGATAAATACCTTGGAATGTCTACTTTCCAAAAAGGGGTCATGGGGGTGGGGGTGTATTTGTACTTTCCTGGCTAGTTAGCAGTGGCGGCAGGTGAAGTTTTAGGATGGGGGGGCGCCAGGCCCGCCCTTCATTTTTGACCCCTCCTACTTCTAATGAGCCCCACCCCTTATAGAATCCACCCACTCTGTCCCCTGTATTCCACATATTGTGTCAGGAGTACACAGCTCATCATCACAGGACACAGTATACAGCTCAGCATCACAAGACACAGTATACAGCTCAGCATCACAGGACACCGTATACAGCTCAGCATCACAGGACACCGTATACAGCTCAGCATCACAGGACACAGTATACAGCTCAGCATCACAGAACACAGTATACAGCTCAGCATCACAGGAAACAGTATACAACTCAGCATCACAGGACACAGTATACAGCTCAGAATCACAGGACACAGTATTCAGCTCAGCATCACAGGACACAGTATACAGCTCAGCATCACAGGACACAGTATACAGCTCAGCATCACAGGACACAGTATACAGCTCAGCATCACAGGACACCGTATACAGCTCAGCATCACAGGACACTGTATACAGCTCAGCATCACAGGACACCGTATACAGCTCAGCATCACATATTGTGTAAATTGTAGCCATAATATCACAGGTGGGGGTAAACTGTCAGGGTCTCTGTGGAGCTGGAGTCATGTCCACTTCCACAGTGACCCACCCCTGACCACCGCATCCATTCACACTGAGCCGTAGGCTCAGGGCAGCCAATCAAGCTATGCGTGTGCGGCTGTTCAGCGCACTCACATAGCTTTTAATGGCTGGCCAATAGGCGCACTACTTGGTTGTCAGATGACAGCCAAGGAGCCGGGAAAAAAAAAGTCAATGTACCGGCGCCACCTGCAGGGGGCAGGGCTGATTTTTTTTTTTTTTTTTTTTTTTTTCAGCTCCTTGGCTGTCACCTGGCAGCCAGTAGTGAGCCTGCCCAAGTGCCCCTCATACCCCAGCAGCCACTGCTTGTTAGTGTCTCAAGAAATTAGACCGTCAGTACATCAGGTGTGATCAATTTTCAATGATTGGCACTAAAGCTTGTAGACTCTATAACCTTCACAAAGACCAAATAGTATACACTGATGTGGGTTATTTTTACCAAAGATATGTATCAGTATAACTTTTGGCCAAAATTTGAAGAAAAATTACAAATTTGCTAAATTTTATAACCGAAAAGAAAAATGCATTTATTTTACAAAATTTTCAGTCTTTTTTTATTTATAGCGCAAAAAATAAAAAACCCAGTGGCGATTAAATACCACCAAAAGAAAAGCTCTATTTGTGTGAAAGAAGGACAACATTTTCATATGGGTACAGTGTTGCATGACTGAGTAATCGTCATTCAAAGTGTAAGAGCGCTGAAAGCTGAAAATTGGACTGGTTAGGAATAGCGTATAAGTGCCCAGTGGGCAGCTGGTTAAAGTGGGGGGACCTGTGTTAGCCTTTGCTACCATCTCAACCGAAAACACCTATGATGTGTACTGAATGTGGTATCCAGGGGCTATAAACTAGACTTTCAGTTTCTGCCTCCACCCATTTCGTGTTTTCAAACCTGCCAACATCACTGCAACAATTAACAGACCTCCATGCTGCTGTAGCACAACTTCTCTCTTTGAAGAGTCATTGTTTGGGGAGGATTCCTGGTCACTTATCTGTGTAAGTTATTTGGTCATCAGGTGAAGCTCCTCTCCCGCTCCATATACAGCAGCTGTCCCTTTTGGTGCTGAACCTCTTCACTGCAAGGTATCTGATCCAATCAGTCAGATTGTGCCAGAGGAGAGGTATATCTCCACCTTTGGGGAGATACCAGAAGTCTTATGGCTCAAAAATAAACATACCAGATTTTCTTTTGGACAGAAAAATATATTATTCCAGCCTTGTCCATGCATATTCCATCTGTGAGAAATTGGCAAGCAGATTTGCTTTGTTGACAATGTCTGGACTGAATAGAATGGTCTGGTCATCTGGAGGTGTTTTGTGACCCTCTTTCACAGGTGTGGCTGCATGTTGATATCCTTGCTTCTCAATTCTACAATTTGAGCAAGTCAGTCGCCAGTTCTAGGGATCCTCTGACCATGGCACTTAATGCTCTGTTTCTGTGGGATCATTTCAGTCTGATCCCCTTTCCTCCTCTAGCTTTTTCCTCTCCTACTCCCGAGGACTGAGCCGGGATTGTATTTTTGTGACTTTCATTACACTGATCTTGCCCAGGCGAATGCATTACTCAGAACTCAGGTTCCTGGCAGATTCTACATGGGCTCTCCCAGACTGTAAAAAAAAAGCTAAGTTGTAGGCTGCTTGATACCTCGTCCAGATTAAACTTGTGGAAATTTAGAAGAACTTGTTGGCGGACTGTAGCGGTATCAGAAAGGACGGCAACATTCAGATGTAAGTATGAAATCTTACAATCTATTAACATGTATAACAGTAATCTTAAAACCTAGAGCTATTAAGCTAAGTTAATGGTAGCCAGACAGTACTGGGTATTCTTTATTATTCTGTCATAAGGTTGATGCGTTTCGCAAAAAAGTTACTTCAGGACCTTTATATTTATAGCTTGACATATACAGATGGCCCTATTCAAAGAAAAATACTTTAAATGTGATTGTAATGCCTTTTATTACCTCAAGTCTATCAGCCTCATCTTCTCTGGGTTTGGATGATCTTCCCTGCACACAGTCTTTAAAGTCATTTTGTTTTAATTGCTTGCCGACCGTGTCACGTACATTTACTGCTGCAATGTGGCAGCGTCCCGTGAATCGCCATCTATAAACGGCAGCTCGTGCGCGGCTAGCAGGCGGGAGCGAGGCGGCGCACTCTCATGACCACCACACTCTGCAAGTGTGGCTGCGGCTTGGGCGGACTCTATCTCCGCCAGTCTCGATCTCCCCCGACGAGCCGCGATTGCCTAGCAGAGCGTTAGAACGGGCAACCGCCGATGTAAACACGGCGGTTCCCTGCTCTGTCAGTGGCCATGTAAGAGTTCTACTGATCCCTGTCCCTGGGATCAGTTAGATCTCTTATGCCCCTGGTAGCGCAGCCCCCTCACAGTTAGAACAGCCTAGGGAACACAGTTAACACCTAGATCTCCCCCGGCAGGTTAACCACTTCACTGTCAATGACATTTACACAGTAATCAGTGGATATTTAAATTTCTGATTGCTGTATAAATGTCATTTGTCAAAAATGTCCGACATGTCCGCCCCAATATCACAGTCCCGATAAATCGCCATTTACTAGTAAAAAAATAAATTGTAAAAATGCCAGAAATTAATTCTCCTGTTTTTGTAAACGCAGCAACTTTTGCGCAAACCAATCAATAAATGCCAGTTGTGATTTTTTTACCAAAAATATGATGAATATAAATTGGCCAAAACCGATGAATAAATTAGGTTTTTTATTTATTTTTTTTGGATATGTGCAAGTAAGAAATGTTTGTTGTTGTTTTTTTTTTTTTTTTGCAAAATTGTCACTCTGTTTATGTTTATAGTGGTGATCAGAAATGACGCAGGGGTGATAAATACCACCAAAAAACAGCTCTATTTGTGGGGGAAAAGGACACATATTTATTTTTGGGTACAACGTCGCACGACCGCACAATTGTCCGTTAAAGCGACGCAGTGCCGAATTGCGAAAAGTGCTCTGGTCCTAACATGGGAAATCCTTACGGGGCTGAAGTGATTAAACAACAAACATGTTATACTTACCTGCTCTGTGCAATGTTTTTGCACAGAGCAGCCTGGATCCTCCTCTTCTGGGGTCTCCCCACCGACGCTTCTGGCTCCTCCTGCCTTCAGAGTGCCCCTATAGCAAACTGCAAAGTTTAGTATAGAGAGAGCCCCTATAGCAAGGTAAAAAATCTTCTGACTTTAGAACCACTCCCTTCTTGTCCAGAACTACATAGTTACGTAGTTAGGTTGAAAAAAGACACAAGTCCATCTAGTTCAACCGAAAAAAAAAATAATTATATATAACCAACCAATCCCATATACAATCCTTCACCCACAGTTGATCCAGAGGAAGGCAAAAAAAACCCCAGCAAAGCATGGTCCAATTTGCTATAACAGGGGAAAAAAATTACTTCCTGATCCCCCAAGAGGCAATCGAATACACCCTGGATCATAACTAAAAATGTTAGTACCCAGTTATATTATTTACATTAAGGAAAGAATCCAGGCCTTTTTTAAAGCAATCAACCGTGCTGGCCAAAACCACCTCTGGGGGGGAGCATTCCACATTTTCACAGCTCTTACTGTGAAGAAACCTTTCCGTATTTGTAGATGAAATCTTTTTTCCTCTAGACATAGAGTGTCCCCTTGTCCTTTGTGATGACTTTAAAGTAAATAACTCAACACCAAGTTCACTATATGGACCACTTAAATATTTGTACATGAGCTACATGTTCCATGAGCATTGCTCCTCACACATTCAGTTCTCAGGCACTTACTGACCTGTATGGACAGTGTACTGAGCTGTATGTGTGATGCACTGTATTTCCTGATGTGTAAACAAATAATGCATTCTGATGTGCCAACTAATCGACTGGCTGATCGATTATGAAAATAGTTGACTATTTTCATAGTTGATTAGTTATCGATTAATAAATTCTTTGTTTCGGCCCTATATCTTTCCAATGCATGCAAGCATCCAATGCAGCAAGGAATCTAGGGAAAACATATAACAAATAAGTCATAAGCATTTCAAAATTAGAACCTATTTGGTATGGCTAGTAAACCAGCCACAGTACAGATCCTATTTGTAACAAGCTGAGATATAAAGTTACTGTATGTGATTAGTCTGTACTGGATAATAAGTTGCACCTTTGGATTGGTTGGTCTCTTTGCCTTTTTACCTTTTAGGTATTGGATGGACGTAAGTGGTCCCTTTTTCGAACCCTGAAGGTTGTGGTGTGATTGTTTAACAAGTGCACTTCCAAATCAAACTAATATTAATTATATATCTTTTAACCACTTTAAGACCGAGCCTCTTTTTGGAGTTTGGAGGTTATCAGCTAAAAACAGTTTTTTTTGCTATAAAATTACTTGGAACCCCCAAACATTATATATATTTTTTTTTCTAAGACCCTAGAGAATAAAATGGCGGCCATTGCAAAACTTTATGTCACACCGTATTTGCGCAGCGGTCTTAAAAGCGCGATTTTTTTTGAAAAAATCCAGTTTTTTGAGTTAAAAAATAAGACAACAGTAAAGTTAGGTCAATTTTTTTTCATATTGTGAAAGATAATGTTACGCCGAGTAAAATGATACCCAACATGTCATGCTTCAAAATTGTGTCCGCTCGCGGAATGGCGACAAACTTTGCAACATAAAAATCTCCATTGGCGACGTTTAAAAAATTCTACAGGTTAGCATTTTTGCGTTACAGAGGAGGTCTAGGGCTAGAATTATTGCTCTCGCTCTAACGATCGCGGCGATACCTCACATGTGTGGTTTGCACACCGTTTTCAAATGTGGGCGGGACTTACGTATGCGTTCGCTTCTGCGCGCGAGCTCGCAAGGACGGTGCGCTTTAAATTTTTTTTTTTTTTTAAATTATGTATTTTAATTTTTATTTTTATAACTTTTAAAAAAAAAAAATTTTGATCACTTTTTTTCCCTATTACAAGAAATGTAAACATTCCTTGTAATAGAAAAAAAGCATGCCAGGACCTCCAAAATATGAGATCTGGGGTCAAAAAGACCCCAGATCTCATTTTTAGACTAAAATGCATTAAAAAAAAAAAAAAATTTGAAAAAAGTCGCAGGGGGAAAAAAAATGTCCCCTTTAAGAGCATTGGGCGGAAGCTACTTGTGACGTAGCTTCCGCACAGCCTTGTTATGGAGCCGGGTGAGCGGCTTCAGCCGCTCACTCGGCACACGGACACTAGAGGGAAAGGACGCGATCATCTCCGCCGCTGCCGGCGGGTCCGGTAAGCGGCGGAGATGACCGGAAAGCGGCGGGAGGAGCACCTCTCCCACCGCTGATAAAAGTGATCTCGCGGCGAATCCGCCGCTAAGATCACTTTTATCTTACGCAGAATCGCCTGCAGAAAAAAATGATACCGGGGTTATGGTAGCTATCTGCTACCATAACAACGGTATTCCACTTCAAAGTACCGCCGTCAAACGATGTACGGCGGTCCGGAAGTGGTTAATAGGCCCATCTGTCTGGCCTATTGTACTCACCATTAATTGAGCTTACTAGCTCTACGTTTTAAGAGTATTTTTATACTTGTTTTTTAAATGATTGTAATAAAATGTCAGATTTTATACTTGCATCTGAATGTTGCCGTCCTTTCTGATACCGCTACAGTCAGCCAATATGTTCTAAACTCTCTCCCAGGCTTTCCTCATACTCTACAATCGCTGGCTTTAACAGAATGGCTGTTGAAGTCCAGGTCCTAAAGGAAAGGGATCAGTCTGACACAGTTGTTCCATGCTCCTAAAAGCAAAGAAACCCATCTCTCACAAGAAACAAAGGGCTTTCTGGAGTAGTGCCACCGTCCCAATTAGTCACTACAAAAACAAATTGTGGGAATTCCCCACACACTTTGGACGTTTCAAGGCACACCACGAGATAACAAAAAAATTGTTCATGAAAAAATATATATTTTATTACAACATTATTAAAACAACAAAACACATTGTTTACAGTATAAAATCAACACATCTGTGTTCGGACCCAAAAGGGGTCTTACAGTCTATCTTATTTTATACCCGACAACTGTCACACCAGCTACCAATACAACCATGATGTGTATGCACTTGGGCTGCAATAGGTCAACGCGTTTCACTGCGAGCTTCTTCAGGACCCTATCACAGCATGGGTGTAGGTTGCCAAAGTAGCTTAATCAAAAAGAACGAACAGTGATATCAGTGCTTGAAACACTTTTTTCGTCTCTACATAGAATATTTGCTTATATATAATGCTTGTATAGTAAAATGGTGCTTACATATGGTTTAATGCGACCAGAGAAGGTATTCATGAGGGCGGGGACAGGGGATAAAAACCTCAACCCCAGGTCTCCAAAATATTAGCTAGGCAAACTCAGGGGCATAATCCTGGAAAATATATATATGTGTATATGTCAAACTTTCAAACATAGTTTTTCTAGCTTGCTTCCAGTATTATTGTTCCCAAAAAACATGTTAGCTTATTTTAAAATAAGACATGAATGATACTCACGATAGGGTAGACAAGCCAACAGTTTCTGTGTAGTAGTGTGGTAGTAGTCTACAAAAATAGGAAAGCATTAATGATTTCCAGATAGTTATTTAAACACTTATAACGTCCACAGATGGACCTAGGGCCTGTGCTTACCCTCTGTGTATCGTAGGAGACCAAAAAGTTGATCGACGGCAGGGCGGGAGGGAGAGGGAAAGAAGGGAAAGGGGGAGGGTTGGGGAAGGAAGGATGATCCAGCTGTGGTGGAGTTCCCCTTAAGTAGGCCTGATGACCGTCATGAATGGCCCTAAAAGAATAATTATGTACTGATAAAGTAAAATAGTAAGATTAGAGAGTATAAGAAAGATTGTATTTTGAGAAAGGCCATAAATGGGGTAATACCGTAGGTAAAATGTATACAGTGTCTTGCAAAAGTATTCGGCCCCCTTGAACTTTGCGACCTTTTGCCACATTTCAGGCTTCAAACATAAAGATATAAAACTGTAATTTTTTGTGAAGAATCAACAAGAAGTGGGACACAATCATGAAGTGGAATGAAATTTATTGGATATTTCAAACTTTTTTTAACAAATAAAAAAACTGAAAAATTGGGCGTGCAAAATTATTCAGCCCCCTTAAGTTAATACTTTGTAGCGCAACCTTTTGCTGCGATTACAGCTGTAAGTCGCTTGGGGTATGTCTCTATCAGTTTTGCACATAGAGAGACTGAATTTTTTGCCCATTCCTCCATGCAAAACAGCTCAAGCTCTGAGGTTGGATGGAGAGCGTTTGTGAACAGTTTTCAGTTCTTTCCACAGATTCTCGATTGGATTCAGGTCTGGACTTTGACTTGGCCATTCTAACACCTGGATATGTTTATTTGTGAACCATTCCATTGTAGATTTTGCTTTATGTTTTGGATCATTGTCTTGTTGGAAGACAAATCTCCGTCCCAGTCTCAGGTCTTTTGCAGACTCCATCAGGTTTCCTTCCAGAATGGTCCTGTATTTGGCTCCATCCATCTTCCCATCAATTTTAACCATCTTCCCTGTCCCTGCTGAAGAAAAGCAGGCCCAAACAATGATGCTGCCACCACCATGTTTGACAGTGGGGATGGTGTGTTCAGGGTGATGAGCTGTGTTGCTTTTACGCCAAACATAACGTTTTGCATTGTTGCCAAAAAGTTTGATTTTGGTTTCATCTGACCAGAGCACCTTCTTCCACATGTTTGGTGTGTCTCCCAGGTGGCTTGTGGCAAACTTTAAACGACACTTTTTATGGATATCTTTAAGAAATGGCTTTCTTCTTGCCACTCTTCCATAAAGGCCAGATTTGTGCAGTATATGACTGATTGTTGTCCTATGGACAGAGTCTCCCACCTCAGCTGTAGATCTCTGCAGTTCATCCAGAGTGATCATGGGCCTCTTGGCTGCATCTCTGATCAGTCTTCTCCTTGTATGAGCTGAAAGTTTAGAGGGACGGCCAGGTCTTGGTAGATTTGCAGTGGTCTGATACTCCTTCCATTTCAATATTATTGCTTGCACAGTGCTCCTTGGGATGTTTAAAGCTTTGGAAATCTTTTTTGTATCCAAATCCGGCTTTAAACTTCTCCACAACAGTATCTCGGACCGGCCTGGTGTGTTCCTTGTTCTTCATGATGCTCTCTGCGCTTTAAACGGACCTCTGAGACTATGGCAGTGCAGGTGCATTTATACGGAGACTTGATTACACACAGGTGGATTCTATTTATCATCATTAGTCATTGAGGTCAACATTGGATCATTCAGAGATCCTCACTGAACTTCTGGAGAGAGTTTGCTGCACTGAAAGTAAAGGGGCTGAATAATTTTGCACGCCCAATTTTTCAGTTTTTTTTTTGTTAAAGTTTGAAATATCCAATAAATTTTGTTCCACTTCATGATTGTGTCCCACTTGTTGATTCTTCACAAAAAAATAGTTTTATATCTTTGTTTGAAGCCTGAAATGTGGCAAAAGGTCGCAAAGTTCAAGGGGGCCGAATACTTTCCCAAGGCACTGTATATACCTTTAATTGATGTATATAGATCTATGGGTCGTTCCCTCCAGTGTGTCAAAAGAACAACTGGGCCGTGATAGTCTTGCCCTAAAAGAGGGTACGTGAGTATCCTCTGGCTAGTAATCTGTCCCGAAGGGCATTGGACTCCTCTCTAAAAAGCTGGTCATTAGAACAAATTCTTCTTAGCCTTAGATATTGTGAGTATGGGATACTTTTTACTAATGGTTGGGGATGGAAACTTTGTGCGTGTAGCACTGTATTTCCTGCTGTGGGCTTACGATATAAGGTGGTGGTAATTCCACCTGTCTGATCGATCATAATCTGGATCATCCTTCCTTCCCCAACCCTCCCCCTTTCCCTTCTTCCTTCTTTCCCTCTCCTTCCTCTCCCTCCCGCCCTACCGTCAATCAACTTTTTGGTCTCCTACCATACACAGAGGGCGGGCACGGCGGGAGACGGAGAGGCGTGCTATACGGGGAATGAGGTAAGACGCCATATATGCCCAAGGCGCTGAAATTCTATCCGCACAACAGGAGATATGGATTTTTAATTACAACCCCTTCCTTCCTCCCTTCTATTTCTTTTAGGGTAAGACTATCACGGCCCAGTTGTTCTTTTGACACACTGGAGGGAACGACCCATAGATCTATATATATCAATTAAAGGTATATATACATTTTACCCATTACCCCATTTATGGCCTTTCTCAAAATACAATCTTTCTTATACTCTCTAATCTTACTATTTTACTTTATCAGTACATAATTCTTTTAGGGCCCTTCATGACGGTCATCAGGCCTACTTAAGGGGAACTTCACCACAGCTGGATCATCCTTCCTTCCCCAACCCTCCCCCTTTCCCTTCTTCCTTCTTTCCCTCTCCTTCCTCTCCCTCCCGCCCTGCCGTCGATCAACTTTTTGGTCTCCTACAATACACAGAGGGTAAGCACAGGCCCTAGGTCCATCTGTGGACATTATAAGTGTTTAAATAACTATCTGGAAATCATTAATGCTTTCCTATTTTTGTAGACTACTGCCACACTACTACACAGAAACTGTTGGCTTGTCTACCCTATCGTGTGTATCATTCATGTCTTATTTTAAAATAAGCTAACGTTTTTTGGGAACAATCATACTGGAAGCAAGCTAGAAAAACTATGTTTGTAAGTTTGACATATACACATATATATATTTTCCAGGATTATGCCCCTGAGTTTGCCTAGCTAATATTTTGGAGACCTGGGGTTGAGGTTTTTATCCCTTGTGTCCGCCCTCATGAATACCTTCTCTGGTCGCATTAAGCCATATGTAAGCACCATTTTACTATACAAGCATTATATATAAGAAAATATTCTATGTAGAGACGAAAAAAGTGTTTCAAGCACTGATATCACTGTTCTTTCTTTTTGATTAAGCTACTTTGGCAACCTACACCCATGCTGTGATAGGGTCCTGAAGAAGCTCGCAGTGAAACACGTTGACCTATTGCAGCCCGAGTGCATACACATCATGGTTGTATTGGTAGCTGGTGTGACAGTTGTCGGGTATAAAATAAGATAGACTGTAAGACCCCTTTTGGGTCCGAACACAGATGTGTTGATTTTATACTGTAAACAATGTGTTTTGTGGTTTTAATAATGTTGTAATAAAATATATATTTTTTCATGAACAATTTTTTTGTTATCTCGTGGTGTGCCTTGAAACGTCCAAAGTGTGTGGGGAATTCCCACAATTTGTTTTTGTACCATCTCTCACAAGGTCTGTCACCACACTTGGAAAACTTATGGCTCATGGTGTGATGGTAGGATATTTTATCCCAGGAAATACTTTGTGGGATGCATCCTTTACTTTCCACTACTCCGGTCTGGATCAACATATTTTGAGTACTATAGAAGGTCAAATCTCATCTCTAGGGATTCTCTTCTCTCTCACACAGCTTACCTCTTATTCCATGGTAAAGGTTTTTGTACAAGGGCTTGCTCATAAAGGTCCTCCTGTGACTATGGAATCTCAACCTGGTTCTGCCAGCTCTTCAAAAATTGCCCTTCTAAGCGATCCGGAATATTCCTTTTGAGGCACTCGCGCACAAAGGTTGCCTTCCATATTGCCTTCACCTCTGCAAGGCAAGTTTGAGCTGGCAACCCTCTTGAGTACAATTTATTGTTCTACATAGAGATGAGTTTGTCTTAAGGCTTGGACATTGCTTTCTTTATCAGGCTCGGTTCACATATATGTGAATTTGATGCGTGGTTAACTGCATCTAAATTTGCATAACATGTGAACCGGATTGGCTTTCAATGTTGCGGGTTCACACATGTCCTGTGGGGGGGGGGGGCACGGTCCATTTTTGAAGAGTCCTGTGCAGTTTTGGTTCCGATTCAGGTGCAAATTCAAGTGAAAACTTGTAACTGAATCACTTCTGAACCAGTGAATGAAACCGCTCTGGACTGCAAACTGCAGCCAGACATATGTGAACCTAGCCTAAGGTGATATCTTTCAGCTTAACTGTACTTTGAACTTCTGTCCTGCTCCTGTATTTCCCAAGAAGACTTTAAACCTTTTTTCTGGACATGGTACAAGCTTTCAATTTTATATCTTTGCTGTTACTTTCAATTGTGAAACTTATTTTAGTCATTTCTAAAGCCTCGGGTACACGATGTGAATTTCCAACTACAGAACGTCCATTTTTTGTTGGATGCTTGTCTCATGTCGAAAGTGAAGAGCGTATGAACAATACAAAAATATTTTCGTACGAACAAATTCAACGTCAGAAGTGACATAATGTGTTGAATAGTTATGCATGTATTTTTGGATTCTGAGCATGCGTAGTCATGATCGTACAATTTTTTTCGTACGAATACGAAAATCGGACGTTGAGTTGCCGTACGAAAAAAAATGTACTAGTCTGCACTAGTAAAGTCCAGCTTTTCTTACAAAAAATCAAAATTGGCTGTTGAAAGGCGCATACTAACGGTAAGAATTTCAGACGGTCGGCCGTTGAAAGACAATTCCTGTCCGAAATGCGCATCGTGTGTATGTGCCTTTAGGGTCTCCATTAGGGACAACCTCATTCCACTGTTTTTAGGTGGCTCCAGCAACTCATTATTTTGGACTACAGGCGTAAACAAAATTTCTCTTTCATTGACAGACGCAGCCTCTTATTCATGACACGTGGGTTTATGCACCTTTTACCAGGAGTCGACTAGGCAGAAAGAAGTTCAGAAAAGCAAAGCTGGCCCCTCCCAGTGGGCCGTCCTCACTCAGCATATAACCCCTCAGCCCTCAGCATAGCATATCAATTTTTTTCTGCCTAGTGCAAGGAGTTAGACCTGGTTCCCTGCTGGGATCTGCGGTTACCCTATTTTTTTGTTTTTTCTGTTTTCTTTTTGCGCAAGCCTTCTGATGAAGACTGCAATCAAGTAGCCAGCTGGGGAACATGCAAATATCCCTTGTCCTAACATCTCCCCAGCATGGCCGACGGATGCGAGCCACCCTTAGCTTTAGCGGGGGCCGGTGGGTTAAACGCCCTACCTGCGTACCTAGTGACCGGGCTGCTGCTTGCTCCAGGGGTCGCATGGCCAGCAGCATCCCTCCCCACCTGGGGTGAGGAAGGTCTGCTCCGGGTGGCTACCCGCTACGCCTGTCTGGAAGGGTGAGTGACAACCCCTCCCCCTTGGGGGCGGAGGGGGGGGCGGCTAGCGGTGCCCGTTCCAGTGGGGGGTTCAGGTGCCGGGTGTTTCCCTACCTTTCTCTAACTACCCGCGCCCGCCCATCCACCCGCATGCACCTCCACCCGTCTGCCGCCACCCTGCTTGCCCAGCTCGCACTGGTCCCTTGTGCCACGCGGTGATCGCCACCATTTTTCTGGGGTCGCGGCAGGCCGCCATTTTGCCGCAGCGTGGCCATTTTGGAAGCGGTTTTTGGCCTCTTGGCGACCATTTTTGGTTGGTCTCCCTGAATGGGAGATAACACGTGTGTGTTGGCGCCATCTCTCTCTTCCTGGCCGGCGCTTGGGACAGCAGCGGCATCGGCAGGCAAGGCAGCCTCTTATCAAGCACAGCAGGAGGGCAGTGATTTCAGCAAGTATCGCTGGTTCTCTCCCTGGGGTTCTGGCGCGGTGGTGCTAGGTCCTACTGGGCAGTCCTGGTCGTTTTGTGGGGCATTGTGCGGGGGTGCATTGTGGGGGGCGTATGGCCGGCAGGCCTCATAAGTGCCCCGGGGTTGGCGCAATGGCGGCTGAACCGGCAGTAGTTTCTCCGGAGGGATCCACTGAGGCTCAAGCCACGCTGGGACCTCTGGTTCCCCTGGATCAATTGACTTAAATTTTGGAAGAATTTTTCGCCCGGGGGGAACCGTGACGGGGTAGGGGGGCCCCCAATAAAGGTCTGCCCCCTCCTCAATCTTCGGAGGAGGACTCGGAGCCGGAAGGGGGCTCTGTGGTCACAGGGACCCCTGTGGAGCTCTTGGAGGGGGAACTGGAGCCATCGGATGGGGAAGTGGACCAGGGGGCCTCGGTGGCGTGCCAAAGGGCGCTGGTGGGCGCCCTGGTCATGGCCGTCCATAATTCTCTACAGCTAGACCAGGCTGGGGAGTCACAGATGTCTGCCTACACCTTTGGGTCCCAGAAGCCATCCCGTGCTCCCAAGTTGCTTCCCGATCTCCAGTATTTTGACCAGTTTGTCTATAATGAATGGCAGCGTCCGCTAAATTCTTTTACTCTGCCAAAACGTTTTTCCGTGCGCTACCTTTTGAGGACAGCCTGTTACAGAAATGGGCCTCCCCACGGTGGATCCGCCGGTGGCCCGCCTGAATAAGGCGACAACTATTCCCTTGGAGGGGTCCCCCTCTTCTAGGGTCACGGCCGATAGGCGGGCGGAAGCAGTGTCCAAGGCACACTTCTTAGTGGCGGGGGCAGCCATGAGGCCAGCCTTGGCGTTGGTCATGGTAGCACAGTCGCTCACGGAGTGTGCGATGGAGTGGAGTGATGCTCGGGCCTGCGGGGATTCGCCTGAATCGGTGCAGCGAGCAGACCACCTGGTGCAGGGGCTTCGTTACCTCTGTGACGCAGCACTGGACTTGTGATCATTATTAGACGCCTGCTGTGGCTGCGGCGCTGGTCGGGTGACCAAGATCCTAAGAAGGGCCTCAGGAACCTGCCCTTTCAGGGTGGTCGGCTTTTTGGGGCCCATTTGGATGAAATCATTAAGGATTTCACCGGGGGGGAAGAGTACATTCTCCCGGAACCCAAGCGGCGAGAACAACACCGCAAGCAGGGGCCTCTGGCCAGAAGCGTTTTTTTCGTTTCAATAGATTTTTATTGAAGAATAAGTCATATCAATACAAACAGATACAGTGCATATGATAAAATCCAGACCTAAAAGGATCTGAGACATTTACAAAACTGTAGATTATCAATTGTTATACAAAGAGTGATAAATTACCATCTGGAATAGCCCTAGCCCTACTGTGGGCTAGTCCCCTGTCTGGCATCAGGGGTGTTCACGGGCGACACTACCCCAACCCCCCGGGACAGCACCCCAAATGGGAACATGCTGTGCAACGGCCCCGAGGATAGGGAGGCCCCACCCCCCCTTCGTCCTGCCCTTAATAAGGCAGACCCAGGTGGAATTTCTATGGCCCGCGAAATATCGCTACACTCCGCTCGGAGAGGCCATCCTTATGAAGAGGAGCTCATGTCCCCCCTACCAAGGATGGCTGGACAGCCCAGAACCTCCGTAGGGGTGCCGGAAGATGCGACTAACAACATGTAAAACAAATTGATCCAACTGGTTAACAGAGCGGATGAAAAGGGACCCAGAGTGCCTAGAGAGGAGGTGCTCTAGGGGTCATACCTCCTTCTGAAGAAAATAGCTAGGGAGTTATGACTACCATTCCTTTGCTCAGCATAAACTGTGTCCCATTAAAGGGCACTCTTAACAGGTCTAGAGAGAGGGAAAGAAGGAAGAGAGATAAGAATTCAGGCAGACAGAGAAAGTAGGGAGAGAAGAGCAAGGGGGAAGGGGACACAAGGGGGAAGAGGTGTCAGAGAGGGGTAGAGCCCAATGTCAGATCAGGGATCCCCGCCCATTACAGCCTAGTTTATGTCCGGGCCAAATAAGCCAGCCAGGGTTCCCAAATCGTGTCATGTTTCTCCTCTGAGTCTAGGAGAATGCTAGCCGTCTTCTCTTGGGTCATAATCCAAGAGATTTTTCTCTTCGTCTGGAGAAAGGAGACAGAGGGTCTTTTCCAGGCTCTAGCGACAGATAACTTGGTGCCCGACAGGATAAAGGATATGAGATGTTTGGTTAATTTCGGTATAGCTGGGCCAAACATATTTAAAAGAGCCGTCTGGGGGGAGTTTGGTATTGAGAGACCCATAACTTTCCTTATTAAATGAAAAATTTTGTTCCATAAACCCCTAATCCTGGGGCATTCCCACTAGATGTGAATCATGGACCCAGTCATACCACAATGGCGAAAGCATAGAGGAGAGGAATTGGGGAACATCCTGGCAAGCCTAAGGGGCACTAGATACCATCTTGTTAAAACCTTAATGTTTGCCTCAACTATGGCGGTATTACAGAAGCCTTTCGAGGAGGCCGTGAAGGCTCTGTGCCAAGACTCAAGGCTCAGCTCCACACCAAGCTCCTCCTCCCAATCCCGCATGTATTTAGTTTTGCCGGAAGAGGAGGCCAGGGAGCGATATATAACCGAAATGCCCCCCCTCTGTTCCATAGGCTGACCACACCACTGTTCGTAAGCTGTAAGCGATGGAGGGGAGCTGTCATTCCTGCACAAGGACCTGATGAAGTGAGATATCTGCATATGCCGGAATCGTTCCGTACTGGGCATGTCTAATTTGCTGGTGCAATAAGTCGCCGAAAGGGGGCCCCTGGGGTTAACAAAGTGGCCAATTCTATAAAGACCTTTATCCAGCCACCAGCGGAAGGCTGAGATGTCCATCCCCGGAGCAAAGAGTGGATTGTGGAATAGGTGGGAGAGCGGTTGCCAGGAGGAAACTAGCGAGGGGCAGGACTTCATGCTGTCCCAGAGAGAGAAGGAGTGAGACAGGGTAGGGGCTAAGATCGGGGTCTAGCCTTAGGGGGCTGCCATAATAAGTCAATGGTGTGATTGGGGATGGCAAGCCTTTCCATCCGGGCCCAGTCGGGGAGAGAATTTTTAAAGTATACGGACGAAAGTTGGGCTAGTTGCGCTGCTTGATAGCACCAGGTGAGGTTGGGAAGATTAAGTCCCCCTTGTTCCTTGGGCCTAAACAGAGTTTCTTTGTATAGTCTATGTCCCTTGTAGCCCCAGATAAATCGAATGACCTTGGATTGAAACTTTTTCAATGGGGCCCTGGGGATCGCAATAGGCAGTGACCTAAAGAGGTACAAAATTCTGGGGAGAAGGTTCATCTTCACGGAGTTGACTCTCCCTAGCCAAGAGATCCTAAACTTCTCCCATTCTTTTAATTCCAATGTTAGTTTGTGATACATAGGGGGGAAATTTGCTGAGTATAAATTAGCTATGGAGGGTGTTAGATGCACCCCTAGATAGGGGAGAGATGCGGTATCCCACCGAAAGCGAAAATTGCTTTTAATGGAGTCAACTATGCGGTCTGGTAGGTTGATGCTGAGAGCCACAGATTTGGAGTAATTCACATGTAGACCTGATGCGAGACCGAATTCATCAAGGATCCTGCAAATCACCGGTAAAGAGACATGTGGATCCGTGATGAAAAGCAGAACATCATCCGCATACAGGGCACATTTATGAATCTGATCACCACAGGAGACCCCATGGAAGTCTGGGTCGTCCCTAAGGGAGATGGCTAGAACCTCAATGGCCAGGGCAAATGAGGGGGGAAAGAGGGCATCCTTGCCGTGTACCCGATCTAATTGGAAAGGAAGAGGAGTGAAAGCCCTCCAGTTTAATTTTAGCTTCGGGGGAGGAATAGAGGGCGCTGATTGTATTCATAAACGATTTCCCGAAGCCCCATCGCTGTAGGACTTGGAAAAGAAACGGCCAGGAGATCGTGTCAAAGGCCTTTGACATGTCAAGGGATAGGAGGAGGCCCTCCTGACGGGGGCCTCCGTCCCAGCCTGATTGCAGGAGTGATATGATATCGATTGCCCTTCTGATCTGGTTCGGGCCCTGTCTTCCCGGTATGAAGCCCACTTGATCCCTGTGAACATACTGCCCTATAAATTTGGAGAGGCGGTTGGCTAAAATTTTCGTTAAGAAAGATCGCTGTTGATCAGGGAAATAGGGCGGTAGTTCTCGATCATGCTTGGGTCCTTATTGGGCTTCGGAAAGACAGAAATAAATGCGGAGTTGAGATCAGAATTCAGGGGATGTCCCTCCCGTAGGTGGTTGAAGAAGCGTGCCATGTAAGGCGCGAGCTTGTCTACAAAATGCTTATAATATGGGACCGCGAATCCATCTGGGCCTGGTGCAGAGCTGGGTCCTACGGACTTGATAACTTGTCTAATCTCCTCCACCGATATAGGGGCCTCTAGTTCGTCCCTGTGCCGTTCTTTCAGAGAAGTGATAGGTAGGGAGTTTAAGAGTGATCGCATCTTGTCGTCCTGCTCCTGTTTTTGATCCCCCCTATAAAGGTTCCCATAGAAATTCTGGAAAGCAGCCAAGATTTTCTGGGGATTTTGGGAGAGAGAGCCATCCTGAGTTTTAATTTTGGGGATGGCGTGTAGTTTCATTTTAGGAGTCAGTCTGTGAGCTAGCATTGACCCAATTTTATCTCGTTGGAGATAGAATTTTCCTCCTTCCCACCTGAGTTGTTTTTCTGCCCCAGTCGTAAGGGCGAGGTTCAAGGCCGTACGAGCCTTCTCTAGCTTACCTTGTGAGGAGTAGGAAGGTGAGCCCTTATAATATGTGCTAGCTTGGAGGAAGTCTGTCTCTAACCGTTTTAACTCTGTGTTTAGCCCTCCGCAGTCTAGAGGAGAGTTGTATTAATTTCCCTCGTAGTAGATTTATGCGCTGTCCATAGAGTCAGCGGGGAAACATCCTTCGTGTCATTCGAGTGGAAATAATCCTGGATGGCATTGTTAATCTCTGTGGCATGGACTGGGTTACTAAGTATAGAGGCATTCAGTCTCCAAGAAAATGGTCTCTGAGCAGCGTCTGTTCTGTGCAATATCAGAACGAGGCAAGAATGGTCAGAGAGTGCCGAATCTTTAATGAGTGCTTTGCAGACCCTGGGGATGTGAGTGCTATGTATGAATAGGTGATCTATTCTAGCGAGTGTATGGTGGGGGTGAGAGAAGTGGGTGTAGTCCCTAACCGAGGGGTTCATTTCCCTCCAGATGTCAACCAGGTCTTGACCAAAGATTTTTTTGGCTACCTTCAGGCTCTGCCTCGAGGGACTTATCTGATCCCTGCCTGGAGGGCGCGATTTGTCGAGACTCCTGTTAAAGGCTGTATTTGAGTCCCCCCCATATATAACAATTCCATCTGCAAAGGTGGCATGGAAGAGGGAGTCCAAGAATCTTGCTTGTCCCTTATTCGGGGCATAATATGAGATAAAAGTATAAAGTTGGTTGTCCAGGAGACCCTTAACTAACAAGTAACGGCCCTCTGGATCTTTCAGTACCTTTGAGCAAGAAAAGTGAGTATTGCGTGAGAAGAAGATCCCAACCCCTTTGGTCTTCGGCGTGCTAGCTAGGAACCAGGAGGTATATGAGCGGTGCATAAAGGATGGAGAGTATGAGGAAGGAAAATGAATTTCCTGTAACATGACCACATCCATCTTCTGTGCAGCGTAATACTGGAACGTTTTTTTCCGCTTAACTGGGGAGTTCAGGCCCTGAATGTTGTGTGAGGCTATACGTAAGCGGAGATTGGTGGGGGTATGATCAGCCATGGAACATAGAGAGAGGGGAACATCCCGACCCCCAATCGCTTACCTGATACCTAGGAGGGAGGGAGGAGCATTTGGTTGGCCCGGAGGAGAGGCGGCATGAGCTGGGGTACCTGAAGGGCGGAGATTCCATGTCTGACACCAGGAGTGAGAGGAAGTACCTGAAGAGGAGAGAAGGGATTAAGAGAAGGTTGATAGCGAGAAGAACACAGAAGCAATGTAAGTATGAGTAACATACTCCAACGATAAAACCATACTACCCCCACTGAAAGTGGGAGCGTCCTGACCCAGATAATGCAATATTGCATTCACCGAGGGCAGGAGGAGGCGCTAGCAACCAATCCAGGCAGCGCGCTCCCAGTACTATGCTAGTAAAAACAGCAAATATAGTAAGCAAACAAAACTCAAGTAACATCAAATGAAAATAAGTTAAGACCGGAACCAAGTGGCCCATGGCCGGGCCGCCTTAACTATATTGTGAAGCTATGATGCTACACAACCCGGACTAAGGTGGTGCACCACCCTAACCTCCCAAGCAGGGAGAGGGGGGGGAAAAAAAAGGGGGGGTGGGAAGGGGGGTAGGTTGGAAGGGAGGAGGTGATCTCCAAGATCAAGATGTATGTGGACATAGCTTCTACGGGGAGACATATGTGAGTTGGACCCCCTGGTGAAGGGGAAAGTTCCTCAAAGTCCATCAGGGAGCCAGTCACTAAATTAATAGGGATGGAGAAAACCAAGAGAAACCCGAGCCCCTCCCCCCCTTCCGGAAAAACAAAGGCAATGTTGTAGAGCAGTTCGCCACATCTTAGGGCAAGGAGATGAATCGGGATTGATGTACAAAGAAGTTGTCCAGGAATGAAGACCAGAAGGCCTTTTCAGGGTGGTAGGCCTTCCTTGGCTTTCTTGAGTTTAGGCTTTTGCCAGAGAGTGGTGAGAGGACTTGAGGGAGGAGGGCGTTTGGACAGTCCCGTGGCAGAGGTTTGCATTGGAGAGGGGGGATCTTTGGATAGAATCCCTAGCTGCTGCAGTAGCCTCTCTCCTTCCTGAAAAGAGGAAAATCTGTGTGTTTTGTTTTGGAATTCAAATTTCAGCCCAAAAGGGAATTGCCATCCATACTTGATTTCTTTCTGAGACAACAGGGTGAGGAGTGGTTTTAGAGACCTCCGTTTCTGGATACTGTAGGGAGAGAGGTCAGCAAAGATTTGCACCGAGTGACCTAGTAGTTTGAGCTGGGGAATAGTGCAGGCTCTCGTCATGACCTCCTCTTTGGTGCTGTAGTAGTGGGGCTTTACCACTATGTCTCTCGGGAGACCATCTGAGCGGAGGGGGCCCCAAGGCCCTGTGAGCCCGGTCTAGCTCCATCTTGTGTGGTCGGATGTCCGGGATGAGAGATTTTATCAGGGTTTGTACCGCTTTGGGGATATTTTTGACTTCCTCAGGTAGTCCTCTGATTCTAAAGTTGAGTCTCCTCGACCTGTTCTCTAAGTCATCAATTTTTGCTAGCGCCCCCTCCAGGCGTGTGTGAAGTTCCTGAATGATGTTTGAGTTCTGGTTGACTCGGGTGACGGTGGAGTCCTCTTTAGTTTCCATTTCCTCAATGCGGGCACCTAACATATGAAGGTCTGATTTGATTTCTGATGTTATCCTTGTTGCTGTCTTGGCCAGGCCTCTGTCAAGTAAAACAGCAAACTTCTGGAACATGAGTGACATGTCTTGAGCCTGGGATGAATGAGGTTCTATTACCATAGGATTCAGGGCGCGAGTGCCTTGCTCTGTGCCAGGAGACTGCAGAATCTCCTCTATGGTATGATTCAGCAGGGAAACAGTGGAGGCCGGTGAAGGAGGAATGGAGGGGTCAGCATCGCCCCCTATGGGGACATGATGAGAGGTGTCATCCCAGACTGGGGAGCCAGGGAACTCTAAGGGTGCCCCATCCAATGATTGTTGCTCTAAAGGCATATTGTTAGGAGAGGTCTGTCCGTATTGAGATTGCAGATTGCGTTTGACAGTTTTGGCCCACATGCAGTATGAGAGGGCAGTAGCACGAATGTGCTATGGGAATGAGGCAGATTTACTCCCCAGAGGCTGAGGCAGACATTGAGTATGCTCTGGTAGGCTATATAGACCGCAGCGGAGGAGAGGAAACAATGTCAGCGGAAAAATAAACGTACTAAAACGAAAGTAAAAAGGGGGGAGAGAAAAATAAAAGTAAGAAAAAAGGAAAAATTCCCCCAGAGAGTCCAGCAGTACAGGTCCAAGCTTCCTATGTATGAGGTCGCTTGGGTTTTTAGTTTACCTCCCAGTCCAGTAATAAAGATGCCAGAGGCCCTGCTGTCAGGCAGACACAGCCAGGAGAGCGTCCAGGGGGTATAGGTGGGGCCTCTGAGGTAAAGCTGTGGAATATGAAGTTGGGCCTGTGGAGGTCCCTCTGCCAAGAGGCCCGTGCTATAGAGGGCTGCGGGTATCAAAGGTCCCTGGGGAGGCTGGATCCAAGGTCAGGAAAGCTCTGAGGATGCGTCTGAGAGGCCGCGGGTTTGAGTTTGTGTGAGGCATCAGCGCCTTACTGCCGCCATCTTAGGAGCCGCGGCCTCGGAAGCCTGCTTCGGTCTCCGGCGCTGGGCTTTCTGTTAAATAGTCCACGAACCGTCCCGTGATGCTCACTGGTGGGAGAAGGGTGTATTCGAGGCGCGGGTGAGATGCTGGCCCCGGTCGGAACGCTGCTGGGAACGCTGTCTGCTGGAAAGGCGCGGAGCTCCGGTGTTAGGCGCCCATCACCGAGCTTCGCGCATGCGCACTCCCTCTACACAACACTTTATGGCTTATATAGATTCAATCTGCTGACCCCACATCAGAGAACTGCCTGGATGATTCAAGGATTCCCAAGAGATGTAGTTTTCAAATACGTGCAAGCTTTCCTCCTTTGGTCATATTATTTAAGGGGCAACATAGCTGTCATTTGGTACCTCATAAAAAATGATTTGTGAACACTGCTTCCACTGCTATGTAGAAGCAGCATGGTATTTAGTAGAACCACTTATTTGACAAGCATCTCTACTTTTTGGCAACTAGGTCTCAGACAAGCCTGTGTAGCTCAACCCCATAAAGAGCCACTGGATATACGGGTCCTCCTGCTACTCTCAGTTATGACCTTCCTTGTACCTGGACCCGGCAATGACCGATGCAAGTTTTCTTTTATTTCTTTATTTCCTTTTTAACAGCCTCATTGGAACTATGAGGATTGGATGAAGGCAGCCTTGGAGGTCATTACATTTTTACCTAGGGCCATTGTTTTCTATGAAAGACAATTTCTCCTCCAAATAAGGGGTATTAACTGCAGACACTTGGTATGACGTTATTGGAAAATTGTGTAAGATTTACTACATTATGAAGTGCAGTAAAGTCACCTGAATAAAGCATAGTGAAATGAGGAGATCCTCGGGCAAATTTACCAAGTGTAAAGTAAGTTGGGGTGAATCTACTGTATGTTCTGCTTAAACAACCAGTCATGTTCAGGGTAGTTTGAAAATGTACTTGCAAAATAAAGCCAAGAAACTGGGCCAAATCATAAGATAATATATTATCTTACAAGAATGCAAATTTGGCAGCACATAACGCATGGTCCTCCTCATTGTTGCTTAATCTAAATTACCAGAATATATTCAACTCATAAAAACCCTAATCATCCAAACCCTTGTATGATTTCAATCAGTTATAGACATGACGGGAAAGAAAAAAACTGTAATAAATGTTTATAATAATCATTTAATTTATGAAGCTGCCAGTAAAGTCCCAAAAGTATGAAAACAACATCAGCAATGATTTCAGGTTATACTTTTCTGGCTACAAAGGAATTCCAGGTAGGCACATTTTTGATTGGTAACACCATGTTAAATGGACACTCTTTTGCTGTCACTGGACCTTCTGGAATTATAGCCATCATTAAGCTCTTTGTGGTAGATGAAGAGGTGCCTAGTAAAAGGTGTTTTTTTTTTTTTTCAAAGCTCAGAGCCCTGCCCAAGAACCAGGACCTCTTTTTCCTAACACCATCTTTCATATCACATAAATACAGTCCACATGTGGCACTTTGGATGAAAGCATTATGAACATAGTCCTCCAATGTGAAAAGAGAGGTAGAAAGACTGACACCAGCTTCTGTGCAAGAAAGGGGATCAGCACACTGCACTCTGTGACACCACAATCTCCTTACCAGAAAATGGAGACAGAAAAGTATGTAACTGATAATCCCAGCTATCCGATGTATCAGCAGGAAAATCCTCCACTCAGTCAGGGAGCCAGATAAGGTCTGTATCCAACCACAACGTTGTTTCTCTCAGCTGTCATAAAATGCAATAATGAATGCACCTAGTGAAGCCCACCAGATGAAGTATAAAACACATTTATTGATAAAAAATTTACACTCACATTTAGGCAGGATATATGAAGCAATGGTATGGTAAAAAACAAAGAATTTCTCAATGGAAGTAGCGGGAATGCTGAACCCAGGCATGCTGCTTTCATTGAGAAATTATTTGATTTTTACTATACCATTGCTTCATATATCCTGCCTAAATGTGAGTGTAAATTTTTTATCAATATATGTGTTTTATACTTCATCTGGCGGCTTCATTATGTGCATTCATTATTGCATTTTATGACACGGTCCGTGATAATGTAAATGTAAAAAAAGGGCACTCAAGACAATATGTAGCAATAAAGTAACAGTAGTGACAATAAAAATGACACATCCTATTCTCCAGTCTTGCGACCTCCTCTCCTATGTGAAGCTACTTGTTCCAGTACAAATGCTGGGGCATGAGGTTCCATGGTAAAATGTACATGTCCCACCCTGTGTACACTAATTAAAGCCATAGATTGTGCAATTTTTGTGAAAACTCGTTAAAGTGTTTTTAACGTGTTAGATACCGAAATTAATCACATGTGTCCCACCCTGTACATGTAAAATGGTACCTTGGAGTACGGGGTCGTAAACATGACCTTGTTCATCGAAGT